>JADNRX010000286.1:0-69893 GCA_015501595.1 Hymenopellis radicata | reverse complement strand
TCGGAGATACTTACTATGCGATGATTTGGGCTTTAGAGCGACTATGCCTGGTGATGCGAATACCAGTCGCCTTGCCTTTCGATGACGACCATGATTTGGATATGACCTTCAAAACGATTCTGTCAGATTTGTGGTACACGGTAGTGAAACAATTATCACGACGATATCCAACTTTTACGGGGTAATCAAAGTAAGTCATTGTATGTCTTCAGTTCAATGCTAAAGTATTCCAGCCAGAGATAGCTGCGTCACTACATGTGCGCTGGTGCCCAACTGGGCCGCTTACATTCCTGCCATTACACGGCGCTGGCGATTACACCAAGCAAGGAAGAGGACACCGCATTTTCGACTTCATCATCTCGTCCTACATCCCGACTCTTAGCTCGGTCATCCGTCCTCCTCACGATGTTACAGACACATCGAAGATCAGCATCCTAGCTGTCGCATGCTCATCCACCAAAGGCCAACTGCCCATCCCCGGCACGAAAACCGAGCTAGCACACCTCGAAAAACACGCATTATCTTCATCCTCAGGATTCACTTCTATTACGGAGAAGGATGCAACCGTTCTACGCGTCCTCAAAGAAATGAAAGCCGCCAACTGGGTACATCTCGCCTGCCATGGTGTCCAAAACGCGAAAAGCCCGACAGAAAGTGCACTGCTCCTCGCAGACGGCACTCGCCTCTTACTCTCCGACATCGCCACCCTCAACCTACCCAAGCGGAACTCGCATTTCTATCTGCTTGTCAGACGCGACTGGGTATGAGAAGCTCCCCTCGGAGGCCATGCACCTGGCGGCGGGCATGCTCTTGGCGGGATACCGCAGTGTCATCGCCACGATGTGGTCAATCCAGGATCGACACGCACCGCAGGTCGCGGATGATGTGTATGGTTACCTTTTGAGAGATGAGAAGCGTGACACGCCGGATTATAAGGAGTCGGCGCTCGCGTTACACCTCGCCGTGAAGCGTCTCAGAGAAAGAGTTGGAGAGGACAAGTTTTTAGCTTGGATGCCCTATATTCATATAGGGCCTAAGAGCAACTGGCAATTAGTGTTGCCCTCAATAGAAGGACTTTCACGAATAATACGGTGGCAGGGACGTATAGAACCACGCGAGAAGCTATGTTAATTGTCTTTTTTGTCAATTCCAGGTCAATTCATCCGAGCGAGTACTACACGGTCAAGGCATAGGAAGGAAATAAGTAGAGCAAAGGGATGTTAAAGGAGAGCGGGATGTATAGTGCGGAGATATGAGCTCAGATGCGGGATACTCAGTCTTCATGGTGGTCGTTCAGAGGGAACGGGAAGGAAGGAAGGAAGTCGATACACGGCACCAGAGGAACGCCGGCGGCGGATTCAGAATACAGGCAAGTACGTAGCATCACACTAATAGACTACCTCATTCCCACTATGTCTGCCCACATTAGATGATGCCAGTGACGCGGTACAACACGGAACATACGGGGGCCACAAACCCAGTCGCCCAATAATCGGGAGTTGTCCGGCACGAGCCAGGTTGTCTCCGGCAATCATGATGGCGTCTGCTAACTTCTAAGCCTTGCTTTTGTGGCTACTGTCTCACGTCTATTGTTGCGTTTTGTCTTCTTGATGCCGTCACTCTGAAGGCATAAAACGACTCTCATCTGGAACCCACTCGCGTACGACCCCCAAGTATGTCCACAAAACTCTTCCAGAACGACTACGCGCGTATGTTCTATCCGAAGGCTCGCGGATACACGCCCATGAATGCGGATGGGCTTCAAGCTGATGATTCGCGCGCCTTTTTATTGGAAGGCGTTCAAATTGGCGACCTAATATATCGGGACTCTTTGGGACCTCTTTTGTATGCTGGTATCAACATCACGAAGGGCGCTGATGATCCACGAAATTGGCAGTCGTTGCCAAAGGATTATGAACCGTGCTCCCTAGAGGTAGGCGTCGACTACACGGTTCATCCTTCCCGCTATCCCAGCCCAAGCGTTGTCTCGGGCACAACAGACGCCAGTACGGGATTTACTATCAACCCCAGCACTCCTACTCAGTGCGTTACCCTTCCGACCTTGAAAAGCCCTCTTTGATACCCGCCACAGACCGGACGCCGGCATAAACAGATTCAAGTTTTCGACCGGGGCAGCCCAGGGAGCGTACTGTGCGCTTCCGTTCGGCGGCTCATCTTACGAGTGCACGGCGTCAGGCGTCGCGAAGCTGCGGCGCTTCGCCATGATATACGGAGCCTCTTGGTACCATCAAACGGTCCATGTAGACAACTTGGACATCCAAAATGGAGATCTTGCCGTCGTTACCGGGTGCGAAAAAACATCGTACTGGACATGCGGCTTATTCTCCTCTGCTGGACCCAACCCACGAATGACAAAGATGCTCTGCGTTCCTAAAGTTTTTGAAGGGATTGCGGAGGACATATACATAATTGAAGCCTGTCCTATGGAGAGCACCCCGACAACAGTTGACTTCTGGCTTCAAAGCGGTCGGCCGGGCGCCGCTTACATGCTAGAAAACGAGCCAGCCTGTTTTGCCTTTCGTGGATTCTATATATCCCTGAAAGCATCCATATACAATGATATGCGGATGCCCTGGGGCATCCGGAAAACACTGTGGCATGCTCTTCCGAAGGTGTTACGACCATCGACACGATCGTGGCCCTTGCGGATGGACATCTATGCACCCGTGAGTTTGCGTTCTCCTATTCTCAAGCACTGAGTAATTGACCAGAGATATAAGCCTCATCATCCGTGTGCCCCCATCGGCGAGCTCGTCCATTCGTCAGTAAGACCCTTCCTGCTTTCTGCCAGTATACAGTGTGTGCTGATCGGCGCTAGGACTCGCGTGTAAAGACAGCCGTTATCCATGACAATGACATTTTAAGCGTGCTGGAGTCTGTGCGTTTGTATTTCGCTTGGACGTTCTATCCTGCTGAAATCTTAAACCTCTAGGACAATAACATTCTTCCCAGTGATGCTGAACTAGCGCGACGATTGACGGCCCGATACGTCGTCCTTGTGGATTCCGGTGCGTCGACTGCTTTGACCCCTCTTGTGTACTAACTTGCTATCCACTAGCCGGCCGCGCCTTTCTACGGGACAAGAGCGATGTGAAGCTCAGTAAATGGGAGAGATTCCAGTTGATTCGTCGCCGTAAATTTATTTCTGTGCGCCGCGAACATCTCGTCAACGATTTGACGACCTCATAGAAATGATTACGTGGATTTGTATTTGATCCCTCAATGATACCGCGATGGATATGATTTAAACCCCGTCACTCTTACTCAGTACGCCACCCTTGCAATGTGTCAAATCACTGTTTGAAACGCCGCACAAACCGTGGCAGGGAGCGTATTGTGCGCTTCCTTTTGGCGGCTCATCTTACACGAGTACACGCCGTCGTTCTCACACCCTAGATCAGTGGCTTGGGTGTGGTTCAAACGGGTCCTCAAGTTCGAATGGTCTCGGAGTTCGAATGGCAGGCAAGCTCAAACTCGGTTGGTAGTTTGAACGTGTCTTGAAGTTCGAACACGGTGAACCCATTTGACAAATTGAACGTTCCGCGGTACCCTACAGTAGTACATCACTCCAGTAGTACATCACTCCATAGTCATATTTTGTTACCTGTAGACGGAACGTGTAAACGTGGTCCGTTCAAACGGTCGTCTCAGATGCCGTAGTGTTCGAACATTAGCACTGAAGTATCAGCATTGATGTTGTTTCTTGGCTGGTAGCTAGTTCACTCCAGAGTACAATATTCTCGTTCCGTAGTCAAGCATAATGACGCCCCAGACGCCTAAGAAGACATCTGAATGTACTTTTGCCATGCGTCAGAGGCGAAGGTAAACGATCGAAAGATCTTACACAATCAGACTTTCCGACAGTTGAAAGCTTCCTTGTACGCCTTCCAACTCTCTTTAAGACATTGTGCGTTACAGAAGTATGCCTTGCCATTACACGATCCTATAAATCGTGAATATCGAAGGCATTCGAATGTTCATCAACGTACCGCCGCACTTTTGCCACATCCCGGCCGATCCGCACGCGAAACAACGCTTCCACGGTCCTGCTTTCGCAGTTAACGCCTCTCCATCGACGTCGACAGCCTCGAAAAATCCGCCTGCCATATCTAATCTCAGTTGCCAAATGTCCGAAAAGCTTCGCGAGACGAGATGCTTCTGACCGGGAACGAACTCGGAGTTGGTATAGCCAGAGAAGAGATACGTTTTTCCCGTAGTCTCGTCAACGAAGAGTTGGCCTTGAGCGCGATATATCGGGAACCCTCTTGTCAAGACATGCCTCCACGACGAGATTGAAGGATCATCTGAGTCGAGCATGAACGTGTCGGCATAGTAGGAGAAGGTGAAGACCTCGTTAGTCTGAGGCGACTCTGTAGGCACGCGAGGGCTGTATCCTCCGAAAGTAATAACCTTGTCCAATACAGGGTTCTAGTGGGATGATGTCAGAAGTGCCAAAAGCGAAAAAAAGACTTACATAAACGCACGCCATCTCCGTTCTTTTCGAAGGCTGGTTTCCAATAATCCTCTGCTTCGTCCAAGTCTCCTTCTCGATATCCCAGCACCACAAGTCGTCGTAGTCGTACGTGGTCATCGAGCCATGAGGCGTACCCGCCATTTTGGCAGCCATGCGGTCCGCGTCGCCATACATGATGTAGATCTTCTTCCCGCCTTTACCAACCCAGCTACAGGCGTGCTCGCGAGGCCCCGGAGAGAAATAGCTCGGCTTATCAGGGATTGCCGTGCCACTCAACAGTCGCCATTCCTTCGCTTTGATATCGAGTACCATAAGCAGATCGGTTCCGATAGGCGATGATGCATTAACCCCGCCAAAGACGTAGAGCTTCCCATCAATGCAGTGCAGAACACTGTTCTTCGTGTCTAAATCGTACGGCCATTTCCCTTGGTACGTCGTCCTGAGGAGTCCCCACTGCTCTTTCTGCACATCGAAGTAGCGCATATCTTGAGTACCGACGAATAGATATGCTTTATTATCCTTGCGGTTTAACGCCATGGGAAATCCAGTGTAGTTCATCGTCAAACTCGCGAAAGGGTACGAAGGTAACGGCTGCCAATCGCCAACAGAGCCGCCCAGCGATCTGAGTTGTATTCGCCACAGCTCCGGAAAGAAAGGGCCTTCAAGAGCTTTCTCGCCTCCAAAGGCATAAAGATAGCCTAAGATTTGAAGTTGGCGACCTTCAATTGCAACATTGAAGCACTGACTGACCGTTGTACACAAAAATACCGCATCCCATACGCGACGAAAGCCCGCGAGAGTTGAGCTTCTTCCATGAACCTCGGATCTGCAGTTTCGGAGCAATCACGACCTGCTTGTGTGCTAGCTCCGGATCTGGATGACGTTGGAGATGGATTCTACAGGCGTCCCTGGAGCCTCTTTCGGAATTCCTTTCAGCGCTTCGTCTTGAAGGCGAGGAGGAATGATTCCACGAGTACATGTAGCAGTCCAGTGGTTTTCGACGGCCGCGCCCGTGTTCCCAAGCTTGACGTATATGTCAGCGCCCACGGCAGTGGCGAGCAATCGTACGCGATAGTATTCTGGGACATTAACCTGACAATCCATCCATTCTGCAAACTAAGTAACGCAGTATCATGGAAAGGCCATAGATATACATACCGAAAGTATCGTCCATGGTCGAAGCCTGAGCATGGCGTTGGAGAACGTTCACTTGTGATACCCACTGCAGAGACTAACGCGCTATTGAAGCACAGTGATCTACGTTTCAAGTGTGACTTACCTCGACATAGTCACCCAGTTCGTACATACATCTTGCGGCGCCGACGCAGCATGTTGTGGCGACAATGCTGCGCTCCAAGTTTTTCAACCCCAAGTATGTGTCACAGAAGTACTTCTCTCGATAAGGAATCGTCCCACAAAGGGTAGTCGCGCCCTCGACGTAATGCTCACGCGCTTCTCGAAATTTCTTTTGCCGCAATAGCTGGTCCGCTTTGAGTTGGTAAGCATAGGAACGCCCTAGCTTTGCGTCGTCCATGTATTCGCAGTCCTTCGGAATAGGGATAGCTCTCAATTTCTCTGCCAAGGCCGCGTTTTTTTCCAGGACGGTGAGCATAGGATGTTTTCGGTAGCTGGTAACACCGTCAAATGCGCGCGAAGTCGATTCCTGGCATGGGTGATGTATTCAGAGAACATCTGCTGCATAAGAAGATCGGTCGAATCGCGACCGCGTGCTCGTTTGGTCGACATGACGAAGAGAGAGGTGTGGTGGTTCAACGTTCAACGTTGGGGAAAGAAGAAGGAAATTTTACGACAGGTTACCATCACGTGATAGACACGATGTTGATAAGCTGCTAGTGGCAGAAACCTTCTTGGATGTGTACTACCACACCTACAGTACGTTTCCGCATGCAGCAGATTCACGCTCAATTCGTCGCTCCCTAGGGCCAAATCAGCGCACCGATGAGACGCATTGAACATGGGAAAGTATCCGAGTAATAAGAAGGCACATAAAGTTTCGTTTCCGCAATCACAATCATCTTTTGACAACTTTTTTCCAGCGATCTGCCGAAATCAACTTGAAGTTCGCATGGCCGTGACTCAGAGTGAGAATTATCTTGTCAGTTTTGACTTGGCCGTCTGTCGGTTCCGTTTGCATCCTTGACACTTGGGTTGCGATGCGATAGGCGACCTCATCATATGATGGCGCGACATGGCGATGATGCAGCTTAGCCGTGAAGCACCGTTGTCCCCTGGCGTGATGGTTATACTTAATCATAACAACCAGTGACACAACGACTGGTCATACGGACGCAGTCGGGTCTACGTCACCTCCCCCCTTGCTCACTGTATTCTGTGTGTCTTGTGTACTGTGAGTATCATTTGACTTGTTGACTTTGTGCTTTTGTAATCATTAATAGGTATGCTGTGCATGAGACCCGCGACAGGGGCGATGCGGTTGAGCATCGCACGGCTCAGCCCACGTTCTTTTCTACAAACAAGGCGTCGTGAAACAACGGGCCCGAAGAGGGGCAACACGGCACTCCATATTAGGCGACATCAGGTAGTCTGACGCCACGGCCATATAAAAGCCGGTCCCACGCTTATCTTATCGTTCTGGGGGTTTCTTATAACTCGACACAACACCACTGGTACCACCACCACCACTCACCATCTTAATTGCTTCGAGATGGCTTCTGCTGTTACCACCGCGCCGGCTACCCCTACTACTCCTACTTCCACTAATGCCGACATCGCCACCCACGATAAGGATGCCAGCGTTACACACGTCCGTGCACCTTCCATACCCTCTGTCCTCGCTCTAAAGGACAGGCGCGCCTTCGAGCACGAGCGCCAGCGGGCGAGGAAGGCCGGGGACCGGAAGACCCAAGTCTACCGCTATGAGCGGTACAACTACCATGGGCACGGTCTGTCTCTCGCGAAGCAGAAGCAGATGCGACCCGACGAGTTGGACCGTCTTGAGGGTGTCGTTGAGCCCGGTGATGTCAACGGACACTGGGACGACGAGTTCTTCGTACCTCCAAAGGGATTGTCGTCACAGGTGTACCTAGGAGACCTTCTAGATGCCAAGACGAAGGTTCGGAGCGTGCGTAGGCAGGGTACGCGTTATTTCCACTCCTAGTCATGCTCGCCTAGCTTATCAGTGGCGTATTAGATTCCGATTTTGAAGTTGTTCCGAGCGTCCGCTCTGTCATCGTCTTAGACGACTTTATCCCGGACGTCTCTGCCGACGAGCCTTGGGAGCACCTCTCGGACTCAGAGAGTGATAGCGCAAGCTCTACGTCTACTTCGCCCCCTACCTACGCTCAGGTTCTATCTTCGGACTCCTAACTTATTCAATTCATTATGACGCGCGGCTACTTTATCATATACCCCTCAACATAATCCTCTTCTGCATCGGACTAGATTGTACCATTATCACTTACAGTATCTCGTTCTAACTATCTTAGATATGCAGTCTTGGTCTCGGAGGTTGTTGTACAGTACGCTTAAATGGTGGATTATACGAGAGAACGTTTATGAATCTATGCTTTATGACATGTTCGTTTACTGTCTATTTACGATGCGATAAGCCTCCCTGACAGGCTTGCGGTCTTCACTCGTGAGTCAGACTGTCAGAATCCTTACACCATGTTACAGTGTTGATTCTTGCAGCGCTATCTTACTGAACAGACTTCTTTCTGACTGGATTCTCCTTCAGGTACTCCTTGAGTACAGTACGCTTAGGCCGTGATTGTGTATGGACCCTAACTTTGGCCTGCCGGATTTCGATGGACCAGCGATCAACCAGCGATGGACATTCTTGCTCTCTCCCGGCCGTTTTTGTCAACGTCTGCCTTTTGCCTCCTCCCAGGGGTATCTCTGAGACCATAACGACATGCATCACTCGTACAGTCTCTTTTGCTCCCAAGTGTTCTCTGGATCCCTCCAAGAAAGCTGCAGGCTAAGCCCATGTTACCACAGCAAGACACTGGTAGCGGTGCACAGTCCAAGATAGGCGTAAAGTCAAAAGTCGAATGCACTGGTATCATTGAGGGATCAAATACAAATCCACGTAATCATTTCTATGAGGTCGTCAAATCGTTGACGAGATGTTCGCGGCGCACAGAAATAAATTTACGGCGACGAATCGACTGGAATCTCTCCCATTTACTGAGCTTCACATCGCTCTTGTCCCGTAGGAAGGCGCGACCGGCTAGTGGATAGCAAGTTAGTACATAAGAGGGGTCAAAGCAGTTAACGCACCGGAATCTACAAGGACGACGTATCGGGCCGTCAATCGTCGCGCTAGTTCAGCATCACTGGGAAGAATGTTATTGTCCTAGAGGCTTAAGATTTCAGCGGATAGAATGTCCAAGCAAAATACAAACGCACAGACTCCAGCACGCTTAGAATGTCATTGTCATGGACAACCGCTGTCTTTACACGCGAGTCCTAGCGCCGATCAGCACACACTGTACTGACAGAAAGCAGGAAGGGTCTTACTGACGAATGGACGAGCTCGCTGATGGGGGCACACGGATGATGAGGCTTATATCTCTGGTCAATTACTCAGTGCTTGACACTAGATGAACGCGAACTCACGGGAGCCGCGGTCTTCATCACCACGGGCCATGATCGTGTCGGCGGTCGTAACACCTTTGGAAGAGCATGTCACAATGTTTGCTGGATGCCCCAAGGCATCCGCATGTCATTGTATATGGATGCTTTGAGGGATATATGGAATCCACGAAAGGCAAAACAGGCTGGCTCGTTTTCTAGCATGTAAGCGGCGCCCGGCCGACCGCTTTGAAGCCAGAAGTCAACTGTTGTCGGGGTGCTCTCCATAGGACAGGCTTCAACTATGTATATGTCTTGCGCAATCCCTTCCACAACCTTAGGAATGGACAGCATCTTTGTCATTCGTGGGTTGGGTCCAGCAGAGGAGAATAAGCCGCATGTCCAGTACGATGTTTTTTCGCACCCGGTAACGACGGCAAGATCTCCATTTTGGATGTCCAAGTTGTCTACATGGACCGTTTGATAGTACCAAGAGGCGCCGTGTACCATGGCGAAGCGTCGAAGCTTCCCGACGCCTGACGCCGTGCACTCGTAAGATGAGCCGCCGAAAGGAAGCGCACAGTATGCTCCCTGAGCTGCGCTGGTCGAGAACTTGAATCTGTTTATGCCGTCCGGTCTGTGGCGGGTATCAAAGAGGGCTTTTCAACGTCGGAAGGGGAACGCTCTCAGTAGGAGTGATGGGGTTTATTGTAAATCCCGCGTCGGCATCTGTTGTGCCAGAGACAACGCTAGGGCTCGGATAGCGGGAACGTTGAACCGTGTAGTCGACGCCTAACTCTAGGGAGCACGGTTCATAATCCTTTGGCAAGGACTGCCAATTTCGTGGATCATCAGCGCCCTTCGTAATGTTAATACCAGCATACGAAATGGGCCCCGAACGGCGCCGATATACTAGGTCGCCAATTTGAACACCTTCGAATAAAAAGGCTAGCCCATCCGCATTCACCGCGAGCCTTCGGATAGAACATGCGCGCATAGTCATTCTGGAAAAGTATTGTGGACATACTTGGGGGTCGTACTCTGGATGAGAGTCGGTTTATGCCTTCAGAGTGACGGCGTCAAGAAGACAAAACGCAACTATAGACGTGAAACAGTAGCCACAAAAGCAAGGCTAGCGCTTAGCAGACGCCATCATGATTGCCGGAGACAACCTGGATCGTGCCGGACAACTCCCGTAGCCTCTGAACGACCACCGTGAAGACGAAGTATAGCGCTCATATCTCCGCACTATACATCCCGCTCTCCTTTAACATCCCTTTGCTCTACTTATTTCCTTGTCCAGTGATGGCAAGGAATAAGGAAGATGAAAGCGTAACAATAACCATGCAGGGACCTCGCGCGTGGAAGTTGCCGTCACCTACCTTACCTTGGCCCCGCTGTGGTTCATCTCCATCTGTCACTGACGATTTCCGATGAATTCAATTCGTCGCGTTCAGTCGCGTTGCGGCGCGTATAAAACGGACATTGATTGAGGTTGAGTCTCTATCATCCACTTCATCTGATTCCTTCCCTTCCTCTCTCTGGTCACCGACTCTCTCTTGGATCCTCATGGCTCCTCGCGCCTTGGTGACACAGTACGCTCGCTGTATGGCCAAGTGTCTTGAAGGTCATCCACTCTATGACCCCGAACCTCACGATCCATACGACGCGTTCCTCATTGACGGAACACAGATTTTTGATATCGCTTGGCTCGACGCAAGCGGCGACCTAAACTAGGCCTTCAGCGCCGTTCTAGGGCTCAACGAAGGACATCAAGATGATAACCATGGCTCATTTCTCCCAGCAGTACACATGTTGCAGGCCCTATCTCGACTTCTTCCCTGCAGTAAGACCTGGGCATTGCTAAAAGTTGCTCTTTCCTGAACAGAGCAATCTATTTTAGACACGACTCGCGAGCTTTTTTTGGACACCTCAATGAGTAGGATCTGCCTCCGATACTGAGCCTTATGGGGATCGACTGCCATCATAAATGTAATGCAGGTAGACACGCGGAAACAGCTGCTTGTTGCCCCTGGTTGCCCCCGACATCCATTTGTGTACAGGCGCTCAATTCCCCGGTCGATTCAGCCGTGCCGGTTGGTCATTTGATTAATACGGGTTGAATACGGGCATGGCAGCTGTATTAATGAAATCTTCCTCCTTGACTAGCGCGCATCATGTCTGCTCTTTTGCGTCGCATCCTTGTAGCCGGCTCCTTGCTCGTGCTAGCTATTTGCCAAGGTGAGATCTATACTCCTGTCGTGCCATCACTTCTCATGGGAGCCTCTTCGGCAGATACGTGCACGCCTGTCCGTGATAGCTGTGACTTCTACCCATGCCTCGACACCATCTACAAATGCGGTGCTGATGGCTATCCTCTGGGTTATGGCAACAAATTCTGCACGGCATTCAAAGACTCACGCTCAGAGTTCTCGCCGAAAGGGCAGCAATGGATCTCTGATGTAATGTTTTGTCTTCAAACTGCGTTGCAACCATTCGGGTCGTCCGCGACGGTGGATTGCGAGGAGCTCAGCGGGAGCGCCTTTGCATCTCATGCCAAGTGTTATGTGGACACTGGATTCTGCACATTGCCTCCGAGCGATTGGCTGAAAGTTGTAGAGATTGTGGGTCTTAAGACGTTGCTCGAGAAGGAGACAATCCTTGCAGAGCTAGAGACTGCTGGTCAATGTTTAGAAGCATTTATCTTCCTTCAGAGTTTGATATAAGGATGTGCGAAAGTGAGTCTCCTGTCAATTCGATTTCTAGCGCTCGCTGAGTGCTTTTCAGGCACCTATTTTTCCTTTCATAGGCAAAGAATTACAGATACCTGGTCTTCGGATAATTACCTGTAGAATGAAAGCATCATAATTCTCAGAAACATATAGTTTTCCACCTGCCGTAAGTGCGGTGCCGGCTACTGCATGTTTACGAGATCGAAGTGGCGTTGTCGCGTCAAGCAACAGTGGCTCATACGAGGTATTGTGTCGATGGCAGACAGATATCGTCCACCGTAAACATATATGAAACCTCTGAATAGACAACGACTATGTAGCGGTAAACCAATGGCCACCCATTGGCATCATTTCGTCTAGTTTTGATAACAGACACGACGATGCACACGTGTGCCTTGAGTGCAGCTCGACGTACACACAGCCCCCGAGTTAAATCAGGACATAGAATTCGCTATTCACTCAGAAGAAGGTCGTAGAATAGAAGATACTGACCTCGTGAGTCCTGAACAGCCTTGACTTACGCAACAGTTCTCTTCTTCCACGCCCCATCTCCCACTCGTACAGCGATATCGATGGCTGAAATTGCGGCGACAGCTGCAGCTTACTTCGGAATTGTTGGAACTATAGGGGCTGTAAAGCTGGTGCAGTCTTCTGGCTTCGCTGGGCGCCATGAAACCTGTTACCGCACCGAAGTTGCCAAAACGGATCGATGCAGGATGAAAATGACCGCGTTGACGAGCGTAGATCCAGCGATATGCGTGTCTACATGCGAAAACTGAAGGAGTGAGTCTGGTTCAGATCAGGCGACTGTGATCTGACCTCGTTCAGCGTAAAAGCGAAGAGCGACAATTATTTCCACAGTATCAAAGCGTACAAATCTGCACACTGGATATCCCCCGCTGTCATGTCAAAGCGAAAGAAGCGTAGGGACGTTCGGAAGATGAAGCATGCTCTCCAGGATGCCACCAGAGAGCTGAAAGAAATCGTCGATGTCTGTTATGGGTCATTATTAGATTTGGTTCTACGCGCTTACCCATATATAGGATGCCTGCGATACGGACCTGAGCTCAGTGGGTGCTACTTCCCTCTCCGGGCACCGGTATCTCGCGCATCCGAAATACGCCACAATATTGAGGCCTGGCGAAATTGTCCGCAGTCGGAGAGTTCTTCTCCGCCGCCGTCGCTGATAGAGACAGACCTTCCTGCATTCCGGGAGCCTGTACCACAAGAGGGTCGAATGTCGAGGCTGAGCAGGTTGATTCACGAGCACATATCGGGACACAACGGTCGTGCTGCAGCTACAGGATCGCGAGATGCCATGGTTGAACGGCAAGATCATATGCGCCAAGAGGGTCGAATGTCGAGGTTGAGCAGGTTGATTCACGAGCACATATCCGAGTCGGGATGCAACGATCGTTCTGCGGCCACAGGCTCGCGGAAGGCCATATTCGAACGGCTAGAAAGATTTCTACCACCTCCACGATTACCACCACCCTCACGATTACCGCCACCCTCACCCCCTCAATGGGCGCTGATACACTCATCCCCTCCGCAACCACGCTCACAGCCACAACTCCTTCGGCCGCCACACTCACGGTCACGACCCCCTTTGCAGCTAGAGTTACCGAGTACTGCCAACAGAGGAAGAGGAAGAGTGATACGCCCCTTTGCCGCCAAACTCATGGGCACGACGCCCTTTGCCCCACAGAAATCGGGTGCTGCCAACAGAGGAGGAGTGATACGACCCCTTCTCCGCCACACTCACGGCCACGACCCCCTCCGCAGATATTACCGAGTCAACAGAGGATGAGTGATTCTGAATGATGGTTGGGTCTTGAAGCACTTTAACTTATGTCAAACTCGGAGATGGCGGAGGCGTCAGAGAGAATGCTTAACTTCTGTGGGGACAATAGAAAGGATAGCCGAGGAAGAGCGTCGTTCAATCCGAGATCTGTAATACGCGCCGTGAGAAGGTCGATGAGGTGGAAGAAGCGTCTTCGCGCTGAACTGCAGTGCTAGAGGTTAGCAAAACTTTCGTAAACTGTACCTGTCAATCTCAAGACTCAGAAACTTATATCCCGGGCGGCATATTGATAGAATCTACCAGCAAATTTCCATAGAGGCCCGCATACTTGCCTGGGCTTGTCCTGCCATTCGTTTAACGGGATCCGATTAAGATACCGCGCGCGCTGAAAGGTATCGTAAATTATCGTATCATACGTTGGCATGAATGTGACTTGAAGAGAAAGTAGCGTATAACAGAAAGCGATGCGATAATATGTAGTGTGGTCCATGAAGAGTATCCGTTCAAACAAAGAAAACAAGTTCACAAGGTCCGCAGAAAAGTACCTAGGGTTAGGGTTAGATGACGACATGCAACATGGCCGTTGAAGCGTACCTAGGGAAGGAGAGGAGGCCCATTATGCTACAGCTCTCGCCGCGTTGCGTAAGAGCTGGAAGCCTGACAGGAAGACGACGAGGAATGTGGCAACGAGGGTTATGAATGTCGGCTGCGCGACGTAGCTCGAAAAGCTGCTATTGCATATCGTGCATTCCCAGCCTACCCTATCCGTCAGCAAAAAGAGAAGGAAAGGAAAGGCAAGGCCAACGCACCAGACGCTAGCGGAGTGTACCCCGCAGGGGTATAGAGGGCAAAGGTCAGCGCACTGTTGGGGACCATGTAGCCACCGAGCCTGCTCGCGCCAAAACCCCGCTCGTCGCATATCAACAGCGTACACGTCCCCACCGGCAGCGGCGCCCCATTATGGCTCTTATAGTAGCTGTAAATGTCCCACACGACCTGCGTCGCATCCCCGTCTATCACACCATCCGTCGCCGGGCCCACAGGGTACGTATTCCCATTATCGCACTTTGCCGAGACCGTCAAGTGCGTCGGGGAGGCGATGACGCTCGTCATGTTCCACCCAAACGTCGCCATCTGCGAGGGCGCTATTTTAAAGAAGCTCGTCGCTGTCTGTGGGGGCTCCGTGATCGTCAGGCCGCCAGCCGCAGCGGTCTGGGGAATGGATAGCGTTGACGAGGCGCTGCGCGAGCCCGATTGCGAGGCGGAGGACGACATTTTTGCTGCTGGTGGTGGGAGGACAGAGCGTTCGTGGGGAGGATGACAACAGCGACGGCGATGGGAAGCCTAGTCACATTTGTGACACGCGCGTGTGTAACTTGTTTCGGATTTCGCCGAGCCTCGCCCGTCGCTGATCGTCGTCTAGCATTCATCAGCAAGTAGCGAGAATGGAGGTAGCAGTTGGAGTACGGACGATGGAGTTGGATGGATTGTCGCGGAACAATTCGCGGCAATTTGTTATCTGTCGCCTTCTGTCGCGTCAACAAGATTAATACCAGACCCTGCATCACTCGATGTGGTCTCTTCCGCCTCCTCTCGCTTGCCATGTCGGTGAATTCGGGTACAAAAAATGTAGTAGAGATGACGGTAGGAAGCCAACGTGGCCTGCGGATAACTACCCTTATGGAAAGCGCAGCGTCGCATCAATTTTTCCACGGCCGGAATATCGTTATGCGCTGTAAGGCCAACTTCACTATTCATGGCGAGTTGAGATTTTACCCTTTGTTAAATCTTCAAGGACGTTCTCTTTGGCCTCCCCACGGAAGTACGGTAGAGTTCATTTCACCCTTCTTCCCAGCGCTCAAGGATCCTTGGGTAGGATGCCTTTTATGCGATTTTCTGAGAACTGCCACCTCCTCCGACGGGAAGCCCTATTTGTCTTGGTGGACTAAAATGACCTTGACCTCAGCCGTGGAAGATCTATACTGGTCAAGCGACGAAACGTGAAGCTTTCAAGTTAACACTCTGCCCTCGCTACTACTAACTAGTATCAGGTCATGAGTGATGAAACAAATTTCGCTGGAATTCTACAGTGGCCTACATTGGCAGTGTATGAAGGCTCTGTCGATTGTGTCTTCTGGATCACCGGTAACGCTGCCCTTCAACTTGACCGAGATACCCGATTCGACTCATCGTCTCCAACTTGATACCTAGACACTGTTCGCGAACGTATTGTACAATCTAACCAGCTGCGCACATAGGCCTCCACACCGAAGCGGAGGCCCTAGTGACAGCGAGTTCCCTCCAGTGCGCTCCCCGCAATCCTTAAATCTGCAGCAAGCTGGGGGCGAGATGATGCGCCACGATCGTACGCGCTCTGGCGGCTATTGTCCTGAAGCAGGAACGGCCCAGCACTGCCCATTTCAGTTCACACACTTGGCTAGTACTTTTTGTTGAGTCTATCCTGTTACACTACATGCCGATTTCTGTTATTAGGGCCAATTTTGGTTCTTCTACAATAACTAATCGTACCAGAGTTGTCGTGCCCTGAAAACTCCATCACCTGCCACCATCGACCGCGCCTCTAAAAAGATGTATGTTTCCTTGTCAGTTCTGGCCGCCGTGAGGCCAGCCACCAGCTGCGGGAAGCATCACTAGATATAGAGGAGGCATACACTTTCTCGGAACGAAGCTAGGCGGGCGGGTCTCCATCCTAAGGTATGCCTCGTGCGCAAGAGAGGAAGACTACTAATAAGATAGCCTGAATGAGTACAAGGTCGGACCAATCTTGGATTAGCCTTTCTTTCGAAGCTGATGAAGAGGAGGAATGCACAGAAGAAGAAGCGGTGTGTACGGGACTCAAATTTAGCGACCGGATACAGTAAGCGCACATCCTGGAGCATACTGTGTCACCATACTCCCGAAAACGTAGCAGATTATCAGATGGAGGGCGGGTCCACTATTGAACAGGACTTCGACAATTTCCTTGATCATACTTTAACCAATGACCCAGAAGAACGTTCATCGTACCGGCAGCGACCTGTCATGTCGCTCGCCAGACTCCACAGGCACCGTCGAGGCCAGATGCAGTAAGCGAGTTTCCGGTCCGCGTATCAAGGAAGCCTAACACTGCACCACGATCCGTCGTCGGTCAAGTGGTGATCCAAGCAAAACTTAAACAGAAGGGAAAGAACGGTGGGGGATCAGATAACCTCCGGCGCGACTGCTGTTTGAAGTCATGAACTGAGTATGCCTATGACTACTTGTCTGGTAGTTTCCGCAGCAGTAGTCGGGATGTCGTACGAGTCTCGATTTCCAAACTCTAAACGAGGAGGAAGATAATCGTGTATAGAGGATGTCAAGAGGATGTTGGACTTGACCTTGCAAATAAGGGCAGCAATCAGGATACACAGTGCCAAACAAAAGGAAGACGTCTTTTTCGCCCTTTACGACACTCCGCCTGCACCTAGGGCGGACCTCCTCCTTGTCCGTGAGGCTCCTTTTGAAAGCCTTCAGGGCTGCAAGAGTCATAGAGGACTTGTTCACATCCCTTGCCCTGAGCTGTTGACACACTCCGCCGAATACCGGACGACTTTGGACGAGATTGCTTTTGTCGATAGTCTGATCATGATTGACATATATCAGACTTCATGATAAGATGGATCGTACTGAATTAAAAGTTTGTTTAAGGTTGGCTTGCTGCGTCGACGCCTGAACAGGTTTCTGTCGTTCTTGCACTGCACTGTCCCAAGGATTGCATCTTCATTGTAGTATATCATTCAACGCAACAAGGAAAGTCTACATCACCAAAACCGATATTGGATGGGATTTGACTTCGTCCCGTGCCAAGTCGCCCCGACTATCTCACGCAGTAAGCTTCACACCTTGCTCCTCTGTGACTCTTCCACAGCCTTCCTCACTTGAATGATTTAGGCTATTTAGGTAACAAAATTCAAAGTAGATTTCAGTGATGCGCGCTAGTACCGCAAGTCAACTACGAACATCTCCGTCTTCGCAACTCGAAATGTCAATTGTTTCAGTCGAGAGGTAAGTTTGAATCAGACTTGGATTCCATCGGCTAGGCGGAGCACGTAATTTAGCCAGAAGCCTTTGGGCAGATGGTGAAGCTCACCAATATCCACCTCATCCACAGCTGACCTGCCACTTTCGATGCCATTTCCAACGCCTCCGCCCGAAGACAAGTCTGACATGCCTGGTGTACATCCATGAATTCAAAATCATCATTGTCCATAGAGTTCTCACCCTTTTCTGAATGCGTAAGATCTCCGCCTCCAAATGTAGGAGCTCATGTGCGAAGGTTTGATCGTTGAAGGATGCGAGGACAATGCTTATTGTCATCGTAAAAGCCTGGTGACGACGGCGCAAGCTGAAGATTATTGAGAGGATGTTTTCGAGGAGAGCCGAGATCCGCTTACTCTTGTAACGAAGCGAGTGCCGCTCGTGTTTGGGAGGTAGACTGTCTTGCTGTGATGCCTCGCTCGATCTCGTTCAACGCCAGTCCCACTTGGTACACGCGCTCTGAGTTGTATGGACTCTCAGCCACAACGTCGAAGCCACTACGAAACCCGCGACGAAACCGAGCGCCGTTCCCAGGATCGGCGACTGAATGGATACAGAGAAGTTAAAGAGTTGGAGACTGATGAAAGACATGGCGGGTCTGTGCTGGGTGGCGTAGCACTCTCAGTCTTCACCCTCCACCTTATAAGACACCGGAGATTTGCTCTCATGTTCGACTTCCTGGAGGGATCACCGTGTTCAGTTTAGAATAGGCATTGAAAATAAAGTTCGAAGCTCATCAGTCCGCTAACAATGAGAATGAATGTTCCAGTCGCCGCCTCGCATCTTCTGTCACATTGAATAATGACCTTGCCCATAAGAAAACCGTGGTACGAAGACTTCCGAATTGCTTGTGCAGACGGACGAGAAGCGGACACTTCCAAACCCTAATTCTCATTAAGTATTGACGATGAATAATTCAGAGACGCCACACACCCCGGCGCCGCTACCATGGCAAAGTGTCCGACATTGAGACATTATACATACACTTCCTGGACACTCGCGGGATCCCTCTGGACCAAGAACTGTGCGCAACAGATCATTCCATGGGAATCCCGTTCACAGCGAGTCAACTTCAGACAAACTTTAGCTGTTATCGAAGGGTTATCGATACCTCGCCGGCATTGTTTATGGTGGGTGTTCTACAGTAACACCGAAAGTGCGAGCACGACAGATATGCCGCTGAGCACGGTCGTTCTCAGCACCCTACCCCATCCTTCATTCGCACCGCATTCAGCAGCGAATCGTGCCATGTGAGGGACATGGGCCTGGGACGACGCAGATTCTTACGTACTTGTATCCATATCTCAAGAGCAACCATGCACCCTTCCTCGCCCATCCTTGGGCCATAGTGATATCCGCAACCAGTCCACCTCCGTTTAATGGCCATCTCGTTTCTGCTCGTCACCGCTTTACTCGGTCATACGCGGCGGCACGGCGACGATTCGTGCCGGCTGAGATGTTGGGTTGGCATCCACCGTCTCTTATGAACCACTCTTTACGGTTCTCCGCACACTATCGACGAACGGCTCTAAGCTTAAGGTGAAATACGTGACTACATATACATTTTGCAATAAGAGCCCGTTCGATACATAGGTGGCATAGGTTGAAGGGTAATAAGATGTCCATGCCAGAAAATCTGGACACCGTTGTCGGCCTGAGGAAGACTGGACGGAGGCCAATGTACGCTTCCGCATTATTGTCTTCGTCCATCAACCCACCTCTGAAAACTCCAGCCGATCTTCCCAAGTATCACGAGCCTCTATTACAGAGGCGACACCCTTCGGAACTCTGCCAGCTCTTAACCATGTGTATAGGCTAAGCACTCCATACAAACGTATGTGGCGTTCCGCGGTTGCATATGGCGAAGTCGTAATCCGTTCCGTGAAGTGAAGGCAGTAGGACCGGATCGTCTTGATTGATTCGAGATGGGGCACTGGAAGATAGGAACATTTCCTAAAGGCTGGCTTCATGCGTGGCACAGAGCCAACCTCGGCGTTCAGACGACCAAAGACGATGTCGGAAAGTGACAGACTCGCTGGAGGCTATGACGGCCGCTCGTCAGATGAACATCGGCCACCGCACAAAAACGCGGACCAATGAGGGCAGATTTCCCATAGCTGGGACGGAGAACCTGGATTGCGCTGGCACCGACGAATCGTGTAGGTACTGTTGCCAGATTAATTGAAGGATTAAGGAAGGAGGAAGTCTATGGCAGAGGGAATGCGAAATTTCATACCCGAGCTCTCACTTCGTACGTCTCCTGGTACCATAGAATGCGCAAGTGGTATGATAGAAAGCGTTTAGGTTGTAGCGCGATCGATGACACCCTGCAGATGCGAGCAAGAAAATGAATTCCTTGCTCTACTATTCAGCTCGGCATGACAGTCGTAGCTCGCACATCTGAATCAGAAGACGGTGACTACGCAATGCAGATGGTGGACGGAGGCAAGGTGCGAAGAGCTTTGCTTTTGTTTGTCAAGCGCGTCATCCCGAAATGCTTTCTCCGCGCTTCGGAGTATGGAGTAGTCTTTTCTCGTTGACAATCCTAACTGCGCGAATGCATTTAGATGTAGCGCTGAGTCGTCCTTAGTTATGGCTACACTGTGACATTTCTTTCTTATTCTTCAATAATACGTGTGTACATCCTGAAATCACGGAGCGATAAACAGACTAGCCTTTCGAATTGCGGTCACAGCGTCCTCGTTAAGTTCACTAACAACATCCTAAACATATCACTTTAGACTGACAGATATGCTGGGCGTACTGACTTACTTCCGTAGGTTGAATTTCAGAGCTCAATCCCACACCCGCCCCAGCCCATATCGTCGTCCTTGACATATCGCCTTTACTTCTCTCCGCATTGGCCAACCTCGTAGGAAGATCCAACCCTTTCTGCACGTCACCAATAATCTCATTCGCGATACCCCTGCCATCAGTCCACTCTGGCCACCCTACCGTCTTGTTCACCTCATCAAATGCCGTGCTCCGAGCAGTCGAGAGAAGGTCCGCCTTGACAAGCGCGTCTTTCTTGGCTTGCGGATAACCTGATTCGCGTGTCATGAGGAGTCGGGTGCCTACAGCCGCCCCATCTGCGCCGAGCGTGAGGATGGAGGCGATTTGGGAGCCTGTGGCGATGCCGCCTGCCGCTACGATGACTGGTCCGTTTTCGGGCAGGGCTTTGATGATAGCGGTGAGGAGCTGATTGAGAGGCGGCGCTGTGGCGGAACCGTGTCCACCAGCTTCGTTTCCTGGGTAAATGGTCAAAGCTAAGACAGCTCTGTCTTCTATAAGAATACGAACCTTGAACGACGAGTACATCAGCGTGCAACTCATTCGTTGCGTGTAAAGCCTCCTCGACCGAGTTAACAAGGATAAAAATGAGAGTCTTCGGAGCCTGGTCGCGTATCTGTTTGACGTATCTACCATTGTCGCTTCCAAATGCGAGCCAAATCGCTTGAACGTGCTCGTTGAGGACAGCAGTTACACGAGCATCTGGACCCGTCGGGGTGTTCTTTTCTAGAATCCAAGTTATAAAGCCGACTCCGACAGGTAGTGGTGCTCCAGCGCTCAGGTTCAAGTTGGAGCGAATGGTGCGCAGATTATCGGTGAGTTGGTCAGGGGTTAAGGGACCTGCATCGTAGATTTTACGACCATGTTATGTGTACGAGTGGAAGGACATACCAGCACCTACAAACCCAAACGCGCCACAGGAAGTGACCTTGGAGATAAGCCCAGGATGAGCTACATTCGCCATAGGCGGTAGGATGATAGGTGTCTTCAGGTCTGGTTGTATTTGAACAATCAATGAATATTATATGGAAGCAGCGGGTAGACATACTAAGGAGTCGCGTCAATCGGGTTGAAAGGGAGGCCATTGTAGTTGTAGTGTAGGTGGGACTTCGCTTAGTAGTGGCATCAACGAGAAAGCTGGAGCCTTCATATACAGCACGACGATCATTAAATCCGATAAAAGCCGATCATGCGTCAGCTGAAGAAGCCGAAGGCGACCGCACTTAATACAGTAATGTGGCGCACATGATTGGTCAACGATAAGCTGCCCCTATCCATGGCATGAAACACTTGGAGTCGTACGAAGCCAAAAATTGAGTTGGTAGGCAAAGCTACAGGAGGAATGGGAGAAGGATATGCAACGCACGCTGCGTATACAGTACGGAAATACAAAAGATTTTGCTGAATGTACAGTGAATCAATGCGCACGGATGAAACTGTCACAGGAACGAAAAGAAGGAAATAGCGTTATGCGTCTGAGGCGGGGCTCAGCTTAGGCAACGTGTACAGTATATGGCTTACAATGATGGTGCTCGGACGTCCACTGGACTCAGAGAAGAAGCGTGCGGCGGGAACTCCAGTGCATTTCTTCAGAGTCCTCAAGGCTTTCATAGGGATATCTGAAAGCATAATGCGCATGTAGCGCGTCAGTATACGAGTCATAGTGGGAGCAGCTGGTGGGTGAGACAAGAGTTAAAGGGCAGGGCCAAGACAAAAGACGTGGTCGGCGTAGAAGACTAGTAGAACAATAACAGGCCGTCGAACTTCGAAGGTTGTCACGAAACACCGTCAACGTCTTTGAAATGAAGACTGTAGGTCGCCAAGCTCCAGATGGAATATCGTGCTTTTTCGTGTATCCAGCTGACCAGCAGGAGATTCATAAAGACATCCCGGCGTAACATTCAAGGCGGCCCGTAAGGCGCACGAGTAGCTAGACGTCCTTCTGAGAGAAGCAAACAATGGCGATAGTCAAAGGAGGCTGTCGATAGGCTCCCTTACGGTTCATCGTGAACAATAAACAATTGAAACACCCGACGTTAGCGGAGACCGGAAGATGAATAATAGTACGAAGAACCGTAGTTTTCTCGGACGGGGGACGCGAAGGACCAGACAAAGGATGCGAGTCACCAGAAATAGACAGTCCCAGTAAGCCAGCCGATATGCAAGGAAGCGGCACCGAGAAATTATCCTTCAACGAGAATGTACATCGAAATTCACTTACAGAGAGGAACTACGTGACCCTTCAGCGAACAGCGCATGAAGAACGAGAAAGACCAAAACTGCATGATGGTCGTTCGCGAGCAAATCCGATTTCGGAAAAGCGTCAGCGTGCACCACGTGGTGGCTGTGCCACGAGATCAAAAAGCAAACCATTCGAAAATTTTCATATTTGTTCTCGACCATCACTCTCCTCTAGGATATGGATTGGATATGGATTACTCGTACACGCCGGCGTGCATTCTCCGCCTCCATCAAACTCGCATCAATTATGATCACGCTCTTGGAGTCTCGACGGGTAGCGTACCGTAACTCGAACGCCCGCCTCAATATAATTATTTCCACCTGGAGTATGTCTACACGACTTCTGGAGTGCCATAGGACCGTGTTTATACACCAAAGAGGTCGTCCGAAAATGCGGACAAATTTGGGCCAAATTTGGGAAGAAATTTTGACCTTTTAGATGTGCAATGACCTGAAACGTCCAAATTCAAGGTCAGAATCCGTGAGAAAAAATATTTTTACCCGGGTCATGTCCGCATTTTCGGGACGACCTCTTCGCTGCATAAACACGGGTCCTGTGCCCATTCGAGCATTCTCGGAGCTATCACGGTCTGAAACTGCTTTGGGACCTCTGTCTGGAATTTATGCATATGCTTTTGGACTGGTCAAGATTTTTCTCCTTATGCAAGGGGGTAGACTCGAACCAGTCCCGTTCAAAACACTTGATGATAGTCCATCAAGTGTGTATTTTGAATGGGACTGGAACAACTCGGGCCCGTTTTGGCAGGTCGGATTTTTCCCACGAGGTTTCGCTGACTTCAACGCTCACGACCTTCACACCCCATAACTTCATCTCTTGGAATCTTGATTTGACGCGCTCAGTCGTTGATTTTACAAAAAATAGGAGGCTGTATGTTTTCGAATTGTAAATATCTCGATTATTGCTCGCGATACAATGCCCCGTAACCACCCCCTAATAGTAATAACAACTGATGGACTGCTGGCTCGAGTCTAGCAAGGTGGATTCTTGGTGACATATGGACATCCACATGAACCCCAAGAATACACGGACCAGCGCCTCACATGTTTCATGGCTTCCTGTGATTATCTCCTGAGGGTATTTAACGACTACTGGATTCTTCGTTCTCCACCAAGAGTTCACTGCACATTCTCAACATGAAAACCTTCGCCATCCTTGCTGCACTCGTCGCGTCTGCTTCGGCTTTCACCATCACGTTCCAAAACAGCTGCTCATACAGTACGTTAGGTTCCATTCTTTTCCTCTCGACGTAGACTGAGGAGCGATTGTCCTCAGCTGTCTGGGCTGCTATTGGAAAGGCGCCTGACGGACAAGTGGATCCGTCGCTCTCGTATGGTGTTGCTCTGGCGCCTGGCGCCTCCAAGTCTTACGGGATAGACGACAATGCACGTGTACGACCTCCTTCCTTCCATTGTTTGCTTCTCACTTATGAGTCTCAATATCTAGGGCATTCGCGCATGGGGTCGCACCGGCTGTAACGCCAGCGGCGCGAACTGTGCTACGGGTGCATGCAATGACGGTACGCCCTAAACTTCCACCCTTGCGTTATATGCTCACACAGTCTTGCTAGGTCTCGTCTGCACCGACGCCGGCATCACCTCGCACGCGCTCCTCTCCGAATACGGGTATGCCGACTTTGGCAGTGGGGCGGGAAGCGCACCTCTTGGGATCTCAGCCGAGTTGACGGGACCATTAACATCCCGACGACGCTGACGTCGTCCGATGGGCAAAGCGTCAAGTGCACTCCAGCGTCCTGCCCTGATGATCAGGCGTATAGCTATGCCACGGATTATGCGGCGGATAGGAACTCGCCGCTGGGGGCGACGTATACGCACAAGTTCTGTTGAACATGACGGAATAGGGATGGCAAAACAACTTTTTCTTTAACTGCAGCAATATGTAGCGCGGTTTAGATGAACAATCACGTCGACTATGATCCTCCAAAATGACAGTCCTTTCTCCACACCGAAGAGCAGGACTCATCTCATAGCTTCTGAAGTCACGCTTCGTCTCTGCATTCGCGATTGTATTCTCATCTGGAGATCCCTAGTATTACCCTTTCTAACGATCCAATCGATGTTCTGGGCCTCCTTGAATGCTCAGATTGGAACAACCGTGGGGCTACCTCAACTTCATTCTCCAAATCGCTGTTCCTTTTCTTGTTGTCCGACCAAATCTACATAGCGTGCGTTATCCACCTCCATCGGACTCACATCATCCTGTTCCCGCTCTTTGACTCTCGACGGGTAGCGTACCTGGCATTTACTATCTATACGACTTCTCCCGCACCTAAAGTGCTACTTCGGTCCATTCGAGTGTTCTCGGGGTTATCACGCTCCGAACCTCAGCGCTCAGCTTTGGGTCCTCCGTCTGGAATTTGGACATTGCTACAGTAAGATGTCTATCGCTTCTTATACTCATGCGGCATTATTGGCGACATATAGCCATCTGGCATGGAAACATGTGAGGCACATCATGGCGCTAATCCATGGCTCCGGAGGCTTCATGACCGGCCCAGTGATTGTTTTTAAGGTCTTTGACGCCTAATGGGCGGTGGGAATTCCTCGTTCTCCACTGAGAGACCATTCTGAAGATGAAACCCTTCGCTATCGTTTGCTGCACTCGTCACGTCGGCTTCGGCTTTCACGATCACGTTTCAGAACAACTGTTCGTATAGTACGTTTGGTTTCCCTTCCCTCGCGATGTTGCTTGACAAACGGGTTTCACCAGCTATTTGGGCTGCCATTGGCAAAGCGCGCAACGGACAAGTGGATCCGTCGCTCTCGTACGGCGTTGCTCTGGAGCCTGTAGCCTCCAAGACGTATGAGATAGAAGATTATGACCGTGTAGGACCTCGTCCCTTCCCTTATCTAGCTAACGAGTATTGACATCTCGTAGGGTATCCGCGCATGGGGCACCGGCTGTAACTCAGGCGGCGCAAACTGCGCTATGAGCGTACAGATCTACTATCCTCTTCATCTTCATGCACATATCATGACACCGTCCTAGGCCTCGTCTGCAACGATGCCGGTATCACATCCCATCTCTCCGAATACGGGAATGCCGACTGGGGGCCTCCCATGGAAATCTTACCTATTGGCATCTCACCCGAATGGACGGGACGATCAATATTCCAACGACGCTGACGTCGTCTGATGGGCAAAGCGTGAAGTGCACTCCGTCGTCGTGCCCTGACGATCAGGCCTTTAGGAAGGTAGAAAGGAAGGCAGAATGGATGAATTTTGCGGCAGGTAGGAATTCGGCGCCGGGGTCGACGTATACGCACAAGTTCTGTTTAACACGAGGGAATGGGACGGCAAACAGCAATTTTCTTTGACTGAAGCAGATGAAATATCACAGAAATGTCTTCACCAGAAAGTCTGACAGACTCGGAGGACGCAGAGCTTCGTTTCACACTCAACCTCGGAGCGCGCGTTCTTGCTTTCGGTAATGATGATGCAAAACAGCTGGAGAGTACTTAGTACCGTGTCGGCCTTCTGTGGGAGGATGTAGTATACATAGATCTACACCCATCGCCAGAGACGCGTATTACGTCCGATGACAATACCATGGCACGCTCAAACGGACCAGGACGACAAACTCAATCTCGGCGTGCTCAAATTGCCGTACGGCGGAACCATGTTAATTGAAGACGACATCATCTGTCGGGATCTCGAGATCTTGATTCATGCTCAAACGCGGACGAGCATGATGCGGAGGCGCCAGAGTAGATGCTACCGTTCTCATTTCCATCAAGCTCCTCTGCATCGAGTATACAGTAAGCTTGGACATGACGTAAAGTACTTACTTAGAGCCGACGTCGATGAACACCAAATGAAGTTGATGCTATCAACACTGCATTGCCGCTTTGTCTTCGACAGCCTTCACCGCACAAGCACTCATGTCCCAGCGCTGGCCATTATATCGTCAGCCCTCTCCATATGCTGCGTATATCGCAGGAGATGCTCCTCTGGATTCACCAGAGCTCTTCAGTCTCAGGGATGATTTAAAGGCTTTTCTCTATGAACTTATCGATGAAGCAGATTTACATCAGGAGACCATCGACATCCTCCACCAGGTCTTAGCTGCAGCCGAAAGCGAGCATGACACGACGCCACACGGCGCCGCTGTCGAGATGATTCTCCGTGCCGCCTTGACGGCCGCCGAGTCAGAGCTCGCTGCAGCTACGGCATGCTGCGACGCCCATGCATCCATATTACCCACCCCAATCCACATCCTTCCGCTCGCGGTCATGACCAAGATATTTCATCTCGTTGTCCCACCTCTCTCTCGTGGCCCATGGTGGCTGATGCACGTCTGCAGACGCTGGCGCGTAATGGTGACGTCCTGTCCTACATTGTGGGCGTCATTCTCGATTCCTAGGCCCTACTACATTCCTCATGATACTTTCGTGAACGAGGAACCGCTTCTCCGAGCGTTGGAGTATTCTCGTTCTGAACCGCTTGCCTTTTACGCGCCCATACGCCATCTACCATCCGGCCTTTTACACGAGCTTTTACTCTCGTCTCAGCGTTGGAAGAATGTTTCTCTTGATCAGTGTATGGCGCTGGATCTCGGGGAGGCCCTGATTCTGCCTAATCTCGAAACGTTGAGGCTCTGCCACTTTGACAGTGCAAGGTTCACTCCGGTCATCCTCGATCGCTTCACACAGGCGCCCAGTTTGAGAAAGCTTACATTGGGCGGGAAGGCTGCTCATCCCACTCAAGGTTCTTTCCCCAGGGACATCGATATGTTGAGACAGGTCACCAGTAACTTCCCGTGGAGGCAGATTACTGACCTCTCAGTGTCGCTTGATTACAGCTGGATGTCCTACCTGTTCGTTTCCGCGTGTCCCGACGTGGTCTCGTTTAGGGACAATAGCCGAGGCGATAGCTGGGAGGATCGAGAGGATTGGCCTGTCATCGCGCTGGGTCAACTTCGAGTCTTGCATTCGCGTAACACTGGTCTCCTCCGACGCCTAACATGTCCACGCCTTGATAAGCTGTCCTTGCCCACTGGGTGTGATCTAGTGGGTGAAACACCTTTTCTGGGCAGGACGTCACCCAATGGCGAGTCCGGCCCAAAACACATTGTTCTGGAGATTGATTCTTCTTCGAGGAACGATGTCGCTGAGCTGCTCAGCCATCTGAACGACCCCTGCGTCACTGATTTGACATTAAGGTCAACGTGGATATCCATGGAGATGACTCATATCATTTACTTCCTCGCATCAAAGTCCCATATCTTTCCCAACTTGGTGCGACTGCATATACAGCTCGAGCATTCCCAAAGGTCGTGCCAGGACAATGATTTCCAAGCCATGTTCCTAGAACGCCCTGTTTATGAGCTGCGCATTCGAAACTCGTGGAAGGTACATACAGTCTGTGTCGACGTGTTTTGCACGGGCATGACGGTTCCGCCTTGCATCGACAAATTCTTTTCCGATCTCAGGGAGAGTAGCGCCACTTACAAGTTGTCGACATTGCTCACTGGGTGGAAAGGTTCGTTACTATTCATCTTACTTGTAATGGACTGACCGTCCCAACTTGTAGCTAACCACTCATCCAAACCACCAAGCTTTCTCGATGCGTAGCCTTCCAGTGAACATAGTTTGCACCAGTAAGGGGTGGATTCTACTCAGAGACAAAACACATTATCTTTTTCTCTCGTAGAGGCGGGTTTACGAGAGGATTGGTTCCATGTACTCATAAGTCGGGTTACGCAATTTCTATAGTATATACTGTGCAGAATTGTTTCCTATGGCATACATTTCGAGAGGTTAGTCGCAACCGATTTGAGCGTTTCCAGTTTCACAAATAGTTCTGGCAATCAGGCGACGAACAGCAGCTCGAGATACATCGCTCAGCTGAGACCTTGCATTGAGAATGAAGAACTCGTAGATGGCAGCAGCCTCCTGAGGCTGTACGGCGCGCGCACTAGATACGACAACAACACAGGGCAGACCGGCGACGGCTTGTTTACGCTCCCGCGGCACGGTGGTCGCAGAGCGCGCGGCGAGTTTTAGCAACGACGATTGCAGGCTATCATGGGTGCACGTCGACGAGCGTCATGCTTCCTGTCAGGGCGACTGCGTGGGTATCGCTGCCCGATACGTTACGCACCACCTATACACGCCGCCGGGGAAGCATCTGCAGTGGCAAATTGCAACTTGGCTCAAAAGAAAACTGTGAGGAAAAGGCTTCAAGGCAAATGTATCATTCGGATACGGGGAATCGAACCCCGAGCTAGCGCGTAACACGTTTTTGGCGCTCACGAGAAATGAGAGGCGCTAATGTTAGCCTTTACAACCTACAGTGAGGCTGGCGTATTGTGCTGTACAGAGAGTTACCAAAATCTTTAAAGCTACGAGCTTAGTCAAATCAGGATAGCTGAATACCCCCACCACAGCGTATCGGTCGAATCGCCGCCACCCCAACATGGGATGAGCGTCGGGAAGTACGACACGTGGGGGCTGTGCAAGGCGTTGCACATGTTTGGCTCAGTACGCGCGTCGTCGCATCCTCGTCATCATCCATCCCTTACACTTGCAATACGCAGCGATGGCGTCGAGCTCGATGGACATAGACGCACCGGCCCCAAAGTTTGTACTGGACGAATTCATCGCAGCAGCGCTTTCTGGGACGCCAGCAGGGCTACATCCGTTTTTTGAGAGTTTCCGGACGTTATACACACGAAAGTGAGTGGCTTCCTCCCGCATGTATGCGCTCTAACAGTCTGCAGATTATGGCACCAGCTCACGCTAAAGCTGTTCGAATTTTTTGCCACACCCACATCGGCACCATACCGTGTCGACGTCTTCACACGCTTCGTGCGGGACTTTGAGGGGCGGCTAAATCAGTTGCGGCTCGTGGAGATGGGCGTCAAGGTCGCCAGAGAAATCGACAACCCTCAAGCGCATTTGGTGTTCTTGACGGAGCTGTTGGCGCGTATCGAGGGCGGCAAGGCGGAGGCTACGGAGCGAACGCCACGAGAGGGTGCCGAGGTGGAGGGCGCAAAGGTGCTCCTGCTGGCGACGATTGGACATGCGAAGCTGGTGTATGGTGATTTGGAGGGAACCAAGGGCGATATGGACAAGGCGTGGCAGGTCCTGGATGGGCTTGAGGGCGTCGACAGCCAGGTGAATGCGGCATATTATGTCCTGGCGGCGGATTATTACAAGGTGCGTTGCCTCTGTATGTAGTGGATGGCTCACTGATCATGGATTTTAGGCCAAAGCGGAGTATGCGCCATACTATCGCAATTCGCTGTTGTATCTGGCATGTGTAGATCCCGCGACGGATATGACGCCCGAGGAGCGGCTGGCTCGCGCACATGATTTGGGCATCTCCGCATTCCTTGGCGATACGATCTACAACTTTGGAGAATTGGTGCGTGAGAGTTGTCTTGGAGGTATGCCTATTGACGCTAGATGTAGCTCATGCATCCCATCTTGGACGCGTTAAATGGGACGCCGCACGAATGGCTCAAACGCTTGCTATTCACGTTTAACGAGGGCAGCATTGGAAAGTTTGAAGCTCTTGCGCCGCTGTTCCCGCAGGAGGTATATCTTGACCATATGTCCCATATCCATTCTAACCTTCGCCCAGCCAATCCTGCAAGAAAACTATGCCTTCCTTCGCCAAAAGATTTGCTTGATGGCTCTCATCGAATCCGTCTCCTCGCGCCCTTCTGCGGGTCGTGCAAACCTCACATTCCCTACGATCGCCACGGAGACCCACCTGCCGCTCGAGGAGGTCGAGCATCTCGTGATGAAGGCGCTGTCGCTCAAGTTGATTCGGGGCAGCATCGACCAGGTTGATGGAAAAGTTAGCGTGGGCTGGGTGCAGCCGCGCGTGCTTAGTACGAGTCAGATTGCTACGCTGGGACAGAGAATTGGGGACTGGACGAAGGGCTTGGAAGGTGTGAGAGGAAGAGTGGAGGTTAGTGTGTAGCGTACTGTTTAATGTTGATCTGCATGTTGAATGTAAGAGTGTCCATGGCCCTGTTCGGTGGACCGGAATAGGTGCACGACTGGGCACCTCGGATATGGTGTAACGGCTAACATTAGCGCCTCTCATTTGTTTACGCGCTAGCTCGGGGTTCGATTCCCCGTATCCGAATAGTCTCTTGTATGGGGCCATTGAACTTTTTTGAAATTGTGCTACTAAGCCTAAGAACATTGAAGTTTCTACAGGTTTCCCACCTCATATGTTCAGCAAGCCAACCATTTTAGGCTATACAGTACTTACAGAGGAGCCTAGTGTCGTTAATCTGTACAACAAGGCTTGTTAAAAGAAAAGGTGCTAGAGGAGCAGACAGCTGAGGTCGACGACGAGAGTTCGTTTTTTATTCTTATGTTCAAAATGAGACACTTGAGCTATTTTCGTAGGGTGCAAGAAGAGAGACATTTACCGTCAGACGCCGCCGCGTCTCTTTTTTGCCATATGCGCCTGAATCGGTTTCTGGGTGACACATTCTTCCTTTCCTTCCTTCTCGCTATACGTTTTCAACAACCCAAACCGACAATGTTCTCGTCTGTCTTCAAGTACATGGCCCTCGTCGCTGTCATTCCTAGCGTTCTTACACAGACCCTGACGAATCCGTACATCAACACTCCGCAAGTTTCTTTTCCTCCCGCAGCCGCAGTGGCTCATCTCACTGCAGCGCCAGCGTCGTCGCTGGCCAGCCCACTGTTCTTACATTTGGTGGCACATCCCGTACGCTCTTTTCGTCCTCGGTAGCCCAGCGTCCTGAGTCGTCTTTTTTTCTCCTAGCGCCATTCATAATTGCAAGTATTGGTTCGTTTCTGCTGACTCTTTTTTCAATTCTCTGTCCTCTAGACGTGCGCTCACGTTCTTTGACATTTGTCCCTCCTCTAACTTCTTCATGCAGTATCCTCCCTGGTGGGCAGGTCGACGCTGCGCCCTCCAAAGTCTTGGTACCACAAGTGGCCCAGGCTCGCTGACTTTCACGCCCGGTGCGGCAGCCAGTGCGTTCGCTTGCTCACCAAGTCTTGGCTACGTGCTTAACTTTCATACCAGACACCGTCATAACGTTCGAGATTAAGGATGCCCGGGGTAGGCTTGGCTATAGCGCTACGGTCACCGTTCGTGCGGGTACTAGTAGCAGTACGTTTCTCACCTACATCTACGCCTTTGCATCCTCTGAATTGTCTCCTAGGCAGCACCTACGTCGAGAGCTCGTCTTATGGAAGTGGTACTAGTCGCAGTACGTTTCTCACGTACAGCTACGCCTTTATATCCTCTAAATTGTCTCATAGGCACCCACTCGTCTTCTAGAAGCTCTACGACTGTATCAAGTGGGAGTGCGAGCGCCTCCAGCTCAAGCAGATATTAAATGGCGGTCAGACAGTCTAACTACGGCAAATCAACGGCTCCCAGAAATATTAAGTACAGTTATTCACGTAGAAATAACGGACAAAATTCCGGCAGTTCTTCCAAGATCTCGGAAGATCCTCAATCCATAAGTATTACTCGTTTGAGGTCATACAGTACACGACACGGATGGTCTGCCGTCAAAGTTCAAACTGTACAACGAAGCTCAGAAGTTCTATTTCGAGAAGTGGTCAATTTTGTTGATTATCAAGCGCGCAGGCTTTCTAGCGAGGATATTTCCGTGAGGAACGTTTTTCATATAAATCTCAAACACATCGCGTATTACTTCAGTGAAGGAAAAAAAGTTATTCGGCCGTACCCATTCCTTCGGACCCTCAACAGAACTTGTGCGTATACGTCGCCCCCAGCGGCGAGTTCCTGTCCGCCGCGTAATCCGTGTCATAGCTATAGGCCTGATCATCAGGGCACGACGCTGGAGTGCACTTGACGCTTTGCCCGTCGGACGACGTCAGCGTCGTCGGGATGTTAATGGTCCCGTCGACTCGGCTGAGATCCCAAGAGGTGCGCTTCCCGCCCCACTGACCAAAGTCGGCATACCCGTATTCGGAGAGGAGCGCGTGCGAGGTGATGCCGGCGTCGGTGCAGACGAGACCTAGCCAGACTGTGTGAGCATATAACGCAAGGATGGAAGTTTAGGGCTTACCGCCATTGCATGCGCCCGTAGCACAGTTTGCGCCGCTGGCGTTACAGCCGGTGCGACCCCATGCGCGAATGCCCTAGATATTGAGACTCATAAGTGAGAAGCAAACAATGGAAGGGAGGAGGTCGTACAAGTGCATTGTCGTCTATCCCGTAAGACTTGGAGGCGCCAGGCGCCAGAGCAACACCATACGAGAGCGACGGATCCACCTGTCCGTTAGACGCCTTCCCAATAGCAGCCCAGACAGCTGAGGACAATCGCTCCTCAGTCTATGTCGAGAGGAAAAGAATGGAACCAAACGTACTGTATGAGCAGCTGTTTTGGAACGTGATTGTGAAAGCCGAAGCAGACGCGACGAGTGCAGCAAGGATGGCGAAGGTTTTCATGTTGAGAATGTGCAGTGAACTCTTGGTGGAGAACGAAGAATCCAATCGTCCCAGTAGTGGTTAAATACCCTCAGGAAATAATCACAGGAAGCCATGAAACCTCCAGAATACACGGACCAGCGCCTCACATGTTTTCCTGGATGCACAAATGCCGGCAATAATTTGTTATGCATCAGGATAAAAAGCGATAGACATCTTGACATGCCCCAAAAGCATATGCCCAAATTCCAGACGGAGGTCCCAAAGCAGTTTCAGAGTGTGATATCCCCGAGAACACTCAAGACGCACTCCAGATGGGGTGTTCGAGTTACGCTACGCTACCCGTCGACTCGAGCCCAAGAGCGTGATCATAAGTGATGCGAGTTCGATGGAGGCGGAAAATGCATGCCGGCGTGTACGAGTAGTCGGTATCCCAGATGAGCAATTTGTTCATGATGGTCGAGAACAAACCTGAAACTTTCAAAATGGATTGATCTCTCGGCACAGCCACCACGTGGCGCAGATCATTTGCTTCTGTCCTGAAGTTGACCACAACCGTCGTGCAGTTTTCGTATTTTCTCGTTCCTCATCATGATCCCTTCGCCATGCTTTGACAGGATTCTGCGTCCCTCTGTACATTTTGGCGGGGCAACCTATGTTCTTTTGTTCTCACTCGGTGTCGCTTTCTTTCATCTGGTTCATGGAGACTGTCTAAATATGGTTTTGGAATCCTCCGTCTGTTCGTTCTCATCCTTTACCCGGGTGCACTGTGGTTCTTCGTACTAGAATCCAACTTCTCGTCTCCGCTGACGTCGGGTGTTTCAATGACAATGAACCGTAACCCTCGTAACGAAACCGAGCTGAGCCTCTTTTTGGACTATGCCACTGTTCGCCTTGTTAGATTTCACCTCTAGTTTCTCAGAGGCGCTTCAAGCAGCTGGTACGTGACTGTGGCGCAAGTGCCGCGGGCCTCACTTAACGACCGTGGTTCTTTCCTAAGAGGTGTCCAAAAATTTCACAAATCGAAGCCTCCACAAAGGACTATCTGTTGTCCCACCTCAAAAATGGCTAGGGGTTATTTCTCCTTGCTCATTGATTGTCAGACATAAGTCATCGCCGTTTGCAACTTGAATCTCCATCAGGCTCCACGCCTCCGTACACTTCATCTCGAGTCGGACATGCCGGAAATCCCTCCAGGCGCGCCTTGCGCTCCCTGAGATGCAATTTCCTCGGACGTCAATCATCGTTCTCGCCCTGTCCATCAGCAAAACGAAAGAGGAGTGTGCTTTTCTAGCTGCTTGTACTACAGTAGAGGAGCTTAGGTGTAACGGGATAATGCCTCAAGAGATCATCCTCCGAACATCACACACGTCGGCAACACCGAATGGCTCGTTTTCACAGAGCTTGCCTCCCATTCCCAATGCCATCTGCAGCGCGTCAAGTGCCGTCTCTTCCCACATAACAGAGAGAGTTTTGCTATGGATTCGGAATTTCACGAACACTCGTTACATGAGGTGGATACCTTTCTGACGGAGCATCTCTTGGTCGTCCCGTTCCTCAAGATGTAGAAGCTATGTATGCCATTTGTAAAGGATCCGTTTCACGACTGTCTATGACGGCTCAATTCCGGGAACACCTAGAGGACTCAGTGACGGGTGTTCTGACATTCTTAATACGCGAATCACTGTGTTTGAAGAGGTAGTTGTTGAAGGATCGGAGTTTGGCGAACGGATGACGACGAAGGTATGGAAAGTTGGTTATTCTGTGTATGAGAATGATTCTCGGAACATCGTATAGTTGAAGACAACATAGGTACTTATTAGATGTCGCCGGCCTTGAGCCTAACTCAGTCCCAACACGCTTCCCCATGTCTCGTAGCACAAGCTAACAGCTACATTCAAACACAGTTTCCATTCTACATGCGGTAACCAAAGCAGAAGTACAAAATACAGTATAGGTTAGTTTGAATGCGAATACTAAAGATACATCGGGTCCGCTACGAGCTAATTGCAATAGCGGAGGGTATTACGAGGTTATAATAAAGAAGGGAACATGGGAAAGAAGGTTCGCACGGCTCTATACCATGTCGTGAGGATGTAGAGATTTCGATAACGGCTCTCGCGGAACATGCATGATATCGAGTGTAGGCTGGGGCACAGAGATGGCATCTACCATCGACACGCGGTGAACCGAGGATATCTCAATGTCAAGGTTCTCCGACGGCCGACGCGGGACGGCGTGTGGTATTTGGGGTGAATTGGTAACGGAGGATGTGGAGGATGCAGATGAGGGGAGACGGCTTCAGCTTCTTTCTCCTCTAGCGCTCCGCCGATGTCGGCGAAGGAGAAAGCACCGAAGGAAGTATCGCCAGCGAAAGACTTCTTCATGTCGCTAGTCTGCGACATGGACATGGACATGTCGGTGAAGGACTCGAGCGAATCGCGTTTCTGCACCCTACGCTTCTCGAATACGGGTATCGAGCCATCTTTAGTCGAGCCGAAACGTGACCTGAAGGGCCTGTGAGTACAAATGGTGACATCGCGTAGGATAGACATACCCCATAGTATCCTGCAACGATCCACCAAACAATGTCGTGGAAGCACCAAGTTTGTGCGCGAACGAGTTCAGCGCAGTGCGATAGTTCCTCCTCGACTCGGCGTGGATGCCAAAGATAAAGAAGAATACCCAAGCGCCGAAAACCGTCAGCCAGCGCTGCAGCTCAACGCCAAAGGCATTGTCTGAGCTTTGCCAGTAAAGAGCGGGGTATTGATAGACGTTCATGAAGTCGGCGTGGACGTTCTCCCAGCTGATCCACGGGTGCACGTAGCTGACGTTCAGGATCAACACCCAGACGCCCAGAGGAACCGTGAAGAGGATATCGGCGCCAGCCATGATCATCAATCGGAAGTAGCGGTTGGAACTGAGGTTGGAGTGGCTGGAGAGGACTTCCTGGAATTGGCGACGACGCTTGTTGAATGCGATGATCGTGCGGACTGTAGGTGATCGGTAAGGGAAATGTCCTGAACGATGGGTTAAACACGTACCACAGTAGGTCGCAGAGACAAGACCAATGGCGATGGGAGGAACGTTGGTGATCATGACGGACACCCAGGTGTTGTAGATCGAGGGGAAGCAGCCCCAGTCCTCGTAGATGTTGTAGCGGTTGCCTTGTGGGATGTAGGCTGCACAGTGATGAGCAAAATACCGTCAAATAAATCTGGTTCTCACCAAGAATGATCAGCGCAATAGGAGCCCCAATGACCAAGGCAAGATCCATCATAATAGCGCGTTGGCGCTGAGGGAAGGTTAGAACATGGTACAAGTAGAGGACGGCGAACACTGACATCTTTCCTCGACGAGACTACTGTATCTGATGTCGCGATGAAGAATAATCGACGGTTGATCACCAGGGAGCAGATAGGAATCGCAACGTCCATCGCGAGCGTTAGGCGGAATGCTAAACACTTGTTTAGACGAGGTCGTCAGCCAATTAAACCGAACGCACAAATATCACAAAAGACTGGCGCCGAATCAATCGCGTTTCCATTCCAAATAATCGAGTTGATGAAGAGGTTTAGACAGCCCAGCCCGACCCAAATCATATAAGCGCATGTTCCAACGTTATACGCTGCAAAACACAAGAGTAAGTATGAGTCTGAGAAGTCGTTTAGATGACCTCACCTTGCAAATGCCACCGCAAAGGAATCATGCACATTACGAACCCAATAAAGGCGAAGGCCGAGAACAGGTGGTTAGGCGGGAATCCCATGGCAGCGGATGTATGGGAGGCGAGGTCGAAGGAGGAGAGATCGCTAAAGGAGGGATAAGACCAACCTGGCAACCATCCCGTACGACCTTTAATACAGAAAAGCCACGGGCTATCTCTTGTTTGCAAAATGGGCCTTTCCCTTGTCTCCAGCAGACGAATCGTTCGACTGAATACGGACAGTCGCTTGAATTGTCTATATGCGGACTGTCTCCATTTGGGAACAACCTTGTGTGCGCCCCGTTATAGACGTGTCAGAAGATTTTCGATGGAAGGGAGGGCTAGGGCTAGTCCCAGGTGAGGACGAGGAGCATCATGATCTGTAGGTCCTTGTTCCCAAGTCGTGCAGGCCGTTGTTCATCTCTGGTCATGTCCTCTATCCATCATAACAGTTAGTTTCTTGACATGCGGTGAACAAGATAAGACTTACGGGGAAGAAGGAAATAAAGCAAAAGATCGCGAGTTGCGAGGAACTCCGAGACCAGGCAAGGGCAGCCCTTCCAGGCGGCCTGGGAAGGACATTAACGGAACATCAGAAAACATACAACGCGGTAGAATGGAATTTTGGGTGGGGATCGAGGTGGGGGTACCGTGAGGTGGAAGGAAAGAGGAGACATGCTCTTTTCATGGACGTCCTGTGTTTTATGTGGTCGACCTGCCAAAATCCTTATTGTCTTTCTTCATCCAATCACTGATCAGATGGAAGTCCTAAATCAGCAGCTGGCAGATAAGATTTCCCTCCCGCGGCCTTACGTTTTCGTCCGAATGCTCCGTGTGGCTGTGTTCCTTTGCTTCTGACCTGAGCCTGCAGTTTCAAAGCTCTACATTTTATATTATCCACTCTTGTACAATACTTTTTTCATCACGGAAATGCCTCCTGTGTTCTCGCGACAGATTTCTCGCTTTTCAAATTGGGTACAGCAGTCGACAGAAGGTGAACCGCGCGCCATTCTTTCCACACGGCCATCCGACGAGTAAGTGATTTCATGGCGTCTGGAAGGCCAGCTCACATATTGTTCTAGGTAGCGAGGTTTATCCGACGCGCTCACTTGACGCGTATGCTGCTCCACCCACGCCCTTCGGCCCGTAGAACCTCGTTCTGCTTGGGAATCCTCGTCAATATTTGGTAACTAACGGTCATGAGATGCATCACGGACAACGCGCCATGAAGTCTTATAAAGCGTCAACGACACGATGGGTTCTATGATACGCTTCGCAATGCCTCCTCAGTCTGCAAGCGGAATGCTCCTTCAATGCCTCGCCCTTTTAACTCTTGCATTCTCGACGATTTCACTCGGGGCTCTCGCAAAGTCAACCGTTCACGGTTTCACAGCGGACAGCTTCATGTCGCGCGCTGTTTCATTTACGGATGAAGTGTCTTTCGATAACTACAGTCTCTTCCTGCATAGCCAGCGCACGTTTATCTAGTATGTCACCTCTTCGACCTCGGACTCTCACTGAAATTGTCTATTTAGTTCGGGCGAATTCCACACCTTCCGTCTACCCGTTCCAGACCTCTGGCCAGACATCCTCCAAAAAGTCAAAGCCGCTGGTCTGAACTCGGTCAGCGTCTATACGCATATGGGTCTTCTCAACCCGTCCAGAGGTGTAGTCGACTTTGACGGGTACCGTTCTCTGAAGACGCTTTATGAAGCCGCATTGGAGGCGGGAATTTGGCTTGTAATGCGTCCTGGTGCGCTTCCTGTCTCTGCACGTTGTACGGTTCTCCTGATAGTTCGACATACATGTAGGCCCAGTACGTCCACCTAAGCCATATAACGGCGTGCCTTGACGTGTGTATGTGTTAGTACATCAACGCCGAAACTTCGGCCGGTGGTATCGCTCATTGGGCAACGACTGAGGTCGCTGGTCGTCTCCGGAGCAACGACTCGGATTGGAGAGAAGCGTGGCAAGATTACGTCCTTGGCTTCATCGAGGAGACTTCGCCGTATCAAATAACTGAAGGCGGGCCAGTCATCGGTTTGTAGCATTTCTCTTAAATGTATGCGCTCACCAATGTAATGCGTCTGTAACAGCGGTGCAAATCGGCAAGTACTCGCGCTGTGTTTATGCCCCTCGCTCTCCTCACACTTCTCATAGACAACGAATTTCAACAAGCCATCGGTGATACCTATTTCCAGGATCTCGAAGACGTCTACCATGCCTCAGCCATCGTTGTTCCTCTCACATATAATGACCCAAACCAGGGCGCCAATTTCATTAACGGAACAGTAAGGCGAAGTCTTGCTGAACAAAGTCTTTGATTGATCTCTTAATGTGTAGGGAGCCGTGGACCTCTACGGGTTTGTATTCATTTCTGACGCAACTTTGGAAAATTACTGATGACAATCAGTCTCGACTCGTATCCTCAGAGCTTTGACTGCTCACGGCCGACGGTGTGGAAGAATGTCACGACGAATTATCATGACTATCACGAGCGCGTGAATCCTGCTCAGCCGTACTACTTTCCCGGTATGACCTTCATCTTTCCTTCAAGTCAATGTCGCTGATATCCTGCTTAGAGTTCCAAGGAGGGGCTTTTGATCCTTGGGGACCCAACGCTCCTGGTACGCTGCTGTGTACTCCATATGGTGCCTTCCTACCCTCCATTTTACAGGCTACGCAAATTGTGGGATCCTCACCGGCGCTGACTTCATGTCGGTCTTCTACAGGCAGTTGTGGGCAGCTAATGCGAAGCTGATGAGCTATTATATGATCTATGGGTGAGGATTCAGTCATCCACGCCGTTTCCTTTCACGCTAAAGACTTGAGATAGGGGAACGTCTTGGGGCGCGATTCCGTTCCCGTGAGTTTACCGCCTGCGTTCCCATGCCTCCAGTATTAATCACTTTGTTAATAGAGGGGTAAACGCATCGTCAGTTCCATATTCAACGGAGAGCTTACAAAACGCATTATCAGGTTTACACCTCGTACGATTATGGAGCCACAGTAAACACACTTTGTTTGCACCTCAAATTATCATCTAACAATAAGTCGGTAGATATCCGAAGGTCGTACACTTGGCTCAAAATATGACGAGCTCAAGCGTCAAGGATTCTTCATTCGAAGCTCTCCCGAGTTCTACAAAACGGACTGGATAGCGGATAGCGCGACTGGACTTGCCGTCACCTCCAATGCCGCGATATTTGCGACGTACTTGCGCAACCCAGATTCTGGGTCTGGGTTCTATATCCTGCGACATAACGACTCCACCAGCACGTACGTTTCATGTCATATTGTTCTTCGCCACTCTCACTAGTATGTAGAGCTGTAACGGACTTTGACTTGTCGGTGTCTACTTCCCAAGGCGACGTCGAGCTCACGGCATTGACGCTGAATGGGCGACAGTCCAAGGTCGTTGTGGCAGACTACACCTTCGGTTCTTCCTCCCGTGTGTCGTATTCTACAGCATCGATTTATTATGCCAGTGTCATCGACGAGCGGGACGTTATCCTTTTCTTCGGCGACAAAGACCAATCACACGAATTTTCCATGCAGCTTACTGGTACATCCCTCGGAGGCAGCGACGGCGATCTCCTGTCTGGCTTCAGCATAACGACCTCTGGGGACAACTCTGTGGTTTCCGTTGCAGCAGGCGTCGAGCCTGGTATTGTCACAATTCACGACTCCCATACCCAGCTCGTTTTATTCGCCGATACCGTGACCGCCTCGTCATTCTTCTCCCCAATCATTCCAGGCGATTCCAGCAATCCCTTCCGCACATTCTGGGGTCTAGGCACGAACGAATCTATCCTCGTCGGTGGCCCATATCTCGTGCGCACCGCGGATATCCTGGAAGGCTCCACCTTGGCATTAACGGGAGATCTCAACAGTTCCACTACGGTAGCTATCGTGGCTTCCAGCTCTGTACACACTGTAACGTGGAATGGTGTCAAAATGAAGACGAGGAGCGGTTTAACTGGGAAAGGCGGTTTTGTGGCGGAGCTTCCCTTTGCTGGGACGGAGGTCAGTGTGCCAGTATTGGAAGGGTGGAAGTTCAAGGATAGTCTTCCGGAGATTGGGAGTGGCTTTGATGATGGGGATTGGGTGATGGCTAATCATACGACGACGAATATACCGCAGAAGCCGTATTATGGGGATGGTAGGATTCTTTATGGGTGTGACTATGGGTTGTAAGTTTCTTACTTCCCTTGCAGGGTTAATGACTAATGGGGATGTGCAGCTGTGAGAATATCGTCCTGTGGCGCGGTCACTTTAACGCGACAGGTGCAGAGAAGAGCGTCAATTTGTCTATCAATGGTGGTGAAGGTGTGTTGTCACGAATTTGTGAGAGTGAAAATCTCAAACTCTTTCTAGCGTTCGCCGCGAGTGTCTGGCTTAACGATGTATTCTTGAACACGTCGTATGGGAAGTAAGCGCACTTCGAGTTCCTATCTTTTGAATGCTGCTCGCTGATCACGAACTGTGATAGCTCAACGAACAATCAGAACAAGCTCGAAGAGACGGACGATTTATTCACTTTCCCTGATGGGGCGCTGGTGGAAGGCGATAATGTGATCACGATTGTGCAGGTACGTAGCCTGGCCAGTGCGAGTCGCGGACAACGCGCTGAAGCTTCGTTCGTTAGGACAACATGGGTTTGAACGAAACAAGTGGACGTTCAGTACCACGCTGCACTCACGCCCATGTAAGACGCTCATCTGCCATAGGAAACACCGACTCGTCAAAGAACCCGCGGGGTGTTCGTGGATTCAAGCTTGACGTTGGAAACTTTTCAGACTGGAAAGTACAAGGCAAAGTTGGCGGTTACACAGGGTACTCAATTTCCTTCGCTGTCAGAGCAATCATTAAAGCTTACATTGCGTAGGTACCCCGATAAAGTACGCGGAGTCTTCAATGAAGGAGGTCTTTTCGGCGAACGCAGTGGTTGGCACCTTCCGGGGTTCGATACGTCGACGTGGGAGAGCAGGGAATTGAGCGATGGGCTTCCCGGTTCGGCCTGCTGGCGTTGGGTTCTTTGTGACTACGTTCGACTTGGATATTCCTTCGGGATTGGATGTGCCGATGTCGTTTACGTTCACGGAGGGCCTGGGTCAGCCGTATAGGGTGTATTTGTTTGTGAATGGGTGGATGATGGGAAAACGTGTGGCGAATCTTGGGTGCGTGATGACTTCGTGATGGTACAATGGGGTTCTGACGAGGGTTTGATAGGCCTCAAGCAAAGTTCCCGGTTCATGAAGGTATTCTGGATTATAGCGGCACCAAGTTCGTTGGTTTTTTTTATCCTTTGCGGCAGCATGATAATATGATCTGTTTCTAGTACTGTAGCGATTGCGCTGTGGGCTATGGAGGAGAACGTTATTTTATCTCCCAACCTACAACTTGTTGTTGACGGGGTGTACGAAGGGGGAGTAGGAAAGATCTCGACGAATAACCCGGGATGGAGTGCAGCTGGGCGTGTTGTGCGTGATCACGAAGAGTATTAACTAGCCTCATTTCAATGCATTGACGAGATTCAGCGTCGTGTCAACAGTCGACATACTTACGCCGTATATCTGGCAACATTGTGAGTTGAATTGGGATATGCGAGTACCATGACGTCGCAGGTATATAAGGGGTATAACTAGGTTTTGCAAAGTGGCATCGGATATGGTGTAACGGCTAACATTAGCGCCTCTCATTCCATTCTGGTCATTTTAGCGCGCTAGCTCGGGGTTCGATTCCCCGTATCCGAATGCGTTGAAGCGTTGATATTTTTTTTCCACCCATTGAAACCAATTCACTACCTCCCACAGTGACACTAAACCTCCCGCGAGTGCTGGCCCAGCGGTAAATCACAGGGTTTACTTCCCAGCGCCACCCATCATACAGCATTGCCCGAATGTCGTCCTTGTCCAGCATCATCATCTTCATCTCTTAGTTATAAATTCCCGATCTGTCGTGCTGCTTGCTACGCCGCAAGTATGGAGCATCCTCCACAAAGACGTGAACGTTGGAAGTGATCTGGACATTTCTTATCGCGAATGCCAGTCATCCGGGCCCACGCATAGTTCTCACTACCGTATTGACCCTCTACGTCTACCACACCGAGTGGTTCATCCAGTGCGACAATTTCCCGCAGTTCACGTCCTGCCAGCTCACGTCGCCTGCGATTCCTGCACGCCACACTTCTGGCATGCCACTCCTACCCCCAATGTAAGTAATCCAAGTAAAGAAACAAAACCAATCCAATGCATTGCGATCCAGGGGCTAAATGTAGGAGAACGAGGGGAAAAAGTATGCGACAACAAAAGAGACGTGATGAGGTAAGTAAGTAAGTACAGACTGCGAAAGAAACATCAAGCACCACCCCACATTAAGGATGCGCCCCATCCCAACTCGCCCGCTTCCGCTTATTCGTATCACTCCGCATCAAATCCTGCGGGTTCACAACCGCGCTCTGCCCCCTCTGATGCCTCTCCCTCTCCCTACCGCCCGTCTTCACTCCGCGTATCTGCGGCACAAGGCCAACTGCACTCCCACCCACACCCACACCCCGGCCTTGCCCCGCTAAATCCAGCGCCTGCCCACCCCGGTCCACCCCCTCGCCCATATCCATCCCCGCTCCCAGCCCCATCATGCCATAGTAATGCAGATCCAAAAACGGCAGCGTCGGATCCGCCGCCGTGCCCACACAGTCATCGGCAGTCGTCGGGCTCGCAGTCGATGTCAAGAACAGCGAGCTAAAGCTCTGCGAAAAGCTCGGCGGCGCGTACGCGCTATACGCGCGGATCTCTGGCTGCGAATTCGCATGTATCTGCCCTGGGCGACTATTGCCAGCCACAGGAGGTATCATCCTCTCTGCAGGCGGCACCGATATCGAGCGTCCATGCAAGCTCTGCATTCGCCGCGGTCGCGTCTGAGGCGTCGCAGGCGGCGTACTATGCAGCTCATGCGACAGATCCACCAGGTCGTCCAAGTTGAAGCGCTGCTGCTCCAGCAAAAACGACGCCTCGCCGTCTCCCTCCTGCCCGTTCTCCTTCTCCTGCTGGTCGCTAATAGTAATTCCCGTAAGCTCGATCTCATCAATCCCCGGCAACGCAGGCGTATGCATGCCAAATGATTCGAAGCCAAAGGACGACTGCTGGCTCTGAGTTCGCGTCCCAAAGATAAGATCCCCAGCATAATCAGAGTGGTACTCCCGCCGCGGGGGATAGATCTCATCACTGAATCCAGACGAGCCCACCTCGCTATTAAAGTCCTGCGGGAATGAGCTCGGCACAAGGTCGTAGCGGTCGACGACTCCATGGCTCAACTGGTTGAACGAAAATGGTGAGGATGGTGAAAAGCCACTTTCTATGAAAGACGACGAGCCGCTCGAATCCAGTCGAGGGTTGGGAGAGAACCAGTCCGAGGTGCCCCACGCGCTCTTGCCAATCATGCCCAAGCCTCCAATAACACTGGTGCTATCGTTCCTGGATGGCGACGAAGTCATCATGAAATCCGACATATTAGTCGACGATGTGGGAGAGCCTGTCCACGCGTGATGCGACGAGTGTACGGGCGTGTCTACGCCAGAAGACCACGTCTGGCTCTGCGCGTCAATCTCCGACTGCGACGAGCTCAGTGACATGGAAACTGGGTCAAACGGAATAAGGTCCATTTCGTCGTCGTCGCCAAAGATGCTGCTGGAGAATGGTACTGTCGACGCCGGTCGCGGTCTTCTCTCGGTACTCGGACCTGCGCCCTCGTCCTCAGATGCCTCGTCGTCTGACGGGTTCGCGCTTTGGGGTACGCTCTTCGTTCCGCCACGCAACAGCCCTTGGCTTGTGTACCGCCGCTTCTTGCGCTGCTGCTGGGCCATGCCCGTCGGTATTTGGTCGTCTGTCGCAGCCCGCACCACGGACTTGACCTTCTTGGTGCCACCACGAGGCTTATAACCAGCGGCGGTGTACAAATCCGGAAACGCGTTACGGAAACGGTCTCGCAAATCCGTGGAACGCCGTCCCTGCTCCTGGAAGACGGGGTCTTTGACAATCACCGCCCAGAGCGTGCCGTGCTTGTCGTACCCGGCCTTGAGAGCGCGGTCCTCCTCCTCGGTAAATGGCCGTCGTTTCTTGGAGCGTGTTTTCTCGAACAGCGAAGTCCCGTCGGGCAGCGTTGAGCGCACTTTGTTGGAGAGATGTGTGCGTGCATTGGGGTAGTGCTGTTTGTATGCGTCTGGGTAGTATGTACGGAATCTAACACGCGTGCGTGCGTGTGAGCGAGTGTCCACTTTGCTTAAAACCCCACACATACCTGTCCTTCAAATCCACCGGAGAGCGATTGTCAAACTTGAATTCGGGGTCGCTGAGAATCGTCTTCCAGTTGCCGACACCGTGCTAATCTCCGTTAGCTGGCGTAATAAATATAACGTCGAAGACACACACCTTGTTGCACCCGTCAACGAGCATCTTGGTCTCTTCCGGAGACCACTTCTTGCGCGCCTTCTTCTCTGCCAGCGGCGACGACGACCCGTCATCTCCTCCGTCGCCGCCATGAATCATCCTAAACTTGCCGCGGTTCTCCTCCTCGCTAAGCGCCGCGCTCGTCTCTGCAACATGTGACTCCAGTCCAGTATCGTCCCGGAAGTTGAACGCAGGCACCACCCGTGGCGAGTTGGGCAGCGCGAGCGACACCCGTCGATGCTTAAGCGGTATTGCGGGGAACGGCGCCTTGAAAGAGAATGTCGATGTCGGAAGCGGGGTGGCGCTGGAACCACTAGATGGCAGCGCAGGTGGCGCTGACGTGGACGCCGGCTCAGGCGCCATGGTCGTCGTCGTCGTGGTAGGAAGCCAAGAGCGAAAGTGGGATGCTCATGGGCACGTTGCCGCCAGGGGCTCTCCAATTTGGGAAATATTCCCGCGCCGGCGCGTCCCCATCACCATTCCGTCTCCACAAAACTCAGGCATGGGTGGGAGTGTCTATTCGCGATTTGGGATTGTGAGATCTTCCGCAGCGTCCGCTCGACCTGGCCTTTCATTTCAGGTAATCTGCCTCGCAACAAGCATCTCATCTCCGAACAGACAGACCGCCTTCCCTCGTATCTAACGGAATTTGATTTATCAGTTGGCCTCGAGGAGGAGGTGCAGACCGTCTGTCGCCTACTTGGTACACGAGGTTTCATGTGTACGCAGCGTCAGGTGAGATTCTGAACACGACATTATTGGAGCATGTCCGTGTGGCGCGCCAGAAGAGGAGGGGGGGTCCCCGAGCTAGCGCGCGAGCCGTCTGAGAGGCCGTTGCACCATATCCGATGACGGAATGCACGTAGCACATTTTCAGCTGTCCATCGTTCTAGAATATCTTGCAGTGCGGCCGTATAAGAGGCCAATGAAACGATCGCAGTCGAATAGCACATTCATATCCCTTTCCTTCCTGAATACCAGGTTGATTCTGCCAAGTTTCTGGCTCGGGACCTGGGCAGCCAGCTGGGAAAGACTAAGCTGATGTTCAGTGTCATGAGTGTTCCTGGAGGTCAGACTCATGCTCGCGCGGCCACTTTGAACATGTTTGTTAGGCAAAGTTATCCCGGGGTGGGGTGAGTATAGTGAGTGGAGGTGTGTTTTCATGTTCGGTAGAAAGGTGATGTGGGCTAGTAGTAGTCACGGAATGCATATGTAGATGGTAAGAGAGAGATATTCATGTATCGGTATGTGTTGCAGGTTTTGAGGATTATCAAGGAGCTGATTTCTATGTAGACAACACACGACTACGAGATCGCGTCGCATGTACATTCAATATCTGTACTTACAACTTGAATGATAGGAAGTCTAACCACCTAGGCTTTCTACTGCGGCCTCGCCGTATGTTATCGACTTTCTTAGGAACGGGAATACGAAATGACAGGAATGCGAAGAAGGGAGGTCTCCTCATAACTTTCGACTTGAGCTGCAGACAATCTTATCATTGAATGACCACTCGGGCTCTGTTCCAGACTAGCTCGAAAGCACAATTGTCTTGACCCCATTGAATTGAAGTCTGGCCAGGCCAGGGATCATACTTGTGGCCACTGGCGTAGCAAGATTATAAAATGAAAGCTGGGTATGTAAATCAGGAAGTGACCGAGAAAGACGAGATTCTGGACATGTCATAGGATGGTTAGTGGGTGGAAGTAAACCCGAGGTTTTCAACCGGAATGTAACACTTTGAAACGCCAGATACATTGAGCATTCGAAAGGGGGCCGACATCCGCCGAAGGTTTGTGGCGCTATGCTGGTGAATGGTTGCTATGTGGACGCCGAAAAACATCTCGAAAACCGCATTCGGATACAGGGAATCTAACCCCCAGCTAGCGCGACATTGTATGAACTATTGGTATCCATGAGAGGCGCTAATGTTAGCGGTTACACCATATCCGACGATAGCAGGAAGTACATGATTGCACTCAGTTTGCAAGTGCTGCGCGCGGCGGAATGGCAGATACTCTTACTCTGGAGACAATCTTGGATTCTCGAATGGAACGAGAGACGAGCAAGGGCGGTTAGTGTTAAAAAAACAAAAGGGGGTGATCGAGAAGGAGATCGGATGTTGCCGAGTCGCGTGCTGTGTCTCACACGACGACTGGCTTTCTGTTTGCATCCACCACGTTCCCCCACAGTCGACCTTGTTTGCGGCTGCCTTGATGGGCTCTGACGGTTCTCTGCGCCGGCGAATGCACGTCCTGGAGCGTGCCCATTCCGACTTTTCCGCCCGTTCGTCGCACACCATGTCCCAGGAGAGAGAGGAGCAAGAGCCATCGCTGACCGAGATGGAGTATGAGACGCCCTCAGAGTCGAGCGAGGACCACTCGACGGCGACTGCGCCTACGTCCCCTCCCAATGCACCACCACCGCGCTTGGATACACCCAAGTCTCCTAGCCGTGCTTGGTACCAATTCGACTTTGCAGTCGTCATTGCACTGCTGTCTCCTGTAGGCAACCTCCTGACCGGTGGAGATCTCATCAAGAACCTTATCTACATCCTCTTTCTCCTTTTTTACTTGCATCAAATTATTGAAGGTGTGTGGGCAGTACTCTGATGATGTCAATGTCTGACATCTCTCTTAGTGCCATGGAATATGTACCACGCCGCCCGTATGCGGCAACATCCTCGCACCGCCTCCCCTCCTCCTTCATCCCCTCAAGCTCTTCTCGCTGAGACCGAGTTACATCGCGTAGAGCTGTTCCTTCTCGCCCTTTCTTCTGTGGCCCCTTTCGCCGGGGCATACCTCCTCCGCTACATCCTCCTCCTCATCGCCGGGCGCGACATCCTCTCGTGGTTCTCCACCAACCTCTTCGTGCTCGCCACTGGTATCAGGCCCTGGACACACATCCTCGACCGCCTCTCACAACGCGTCGAGACCCTCCATGACGTCATCCATTATCCTCCCACCAACCGTGAAGTCCCAGACAGAGTCGACCGTATCGAGGAGCGCATAGACATGTTTGAGCGCCGTCTAAGAGAGACCAACGAGGAGGCCTTTGAGTACGTTGACGAGGCCATTGATGGCGTGGAGAAAAATCAGCGTCGCCATGAACGGAGATGTGAAAAGTCTGAGAGTCGTATGCGCGAACTAGAAATGGCGGTCGAGGCACTGAGGGGCAAAGTCAAGCGCATGCCGATGCACCTCGAGACGGCCAGCAAGCCCTGGCTTTTGGAGTTCATCTTCCCGTCCCAGAGGCGCGTCAAGTACCCGCCATCAGCATCACCCAAGTACTCATTACACTCCTTCTCGACGTCTGCGGAGCGTTTGGATACCATCCCAGAGGAGATGCCGACGGCACCCCCGCCGCCGCCGCCCCCTACGCTCGTCAAGACGCTTACGTCCCTCATCACTCTACCTCTGCGGCCGGTTATTTATGTTTTGTCTTTTGCACGCATCTCGTGATACGTCTATCCCCCGCATTTCTTCTATATGTACACTTTATTCCACACTCGCATTGCACTGTATGAGTACCAGTATTATTTAGTCTTCGTGTCTCTTGCATGCTTTCTTATTTTGATTGCTTAGCTTACTCTGATCATGAATATCTTACGACTCCTTTCCCTATTGTGCACCGTGTGTCTCGCGCTCTAGCTGCTACCAGCTACAGTCAACATGGGATATGGTGTAAAGGCTAACATTAGCGCCTCTCGTGGAAGATGAACTGTGCTTGCCGCGCTAGCTCGGGGTTCAATTCCCTGTATCCGAATTGCCCCTGCAAGATCCTGGCTCTAACGACCTCTACTTGCCATAGAATCCGAGTCGACAACCTGCTGCTGCCGCTGACACGGCGAAGGCATGGTTAACGCCATCCCAAAATTGTCAAGTCAGCAACAAATCCTTCAATTCTGAAGACAGCAGTGACGGCGCGTAAGTTGTAAATTGTATAGCTAACACTCAAAGCACATTGTGGAAGACCTGAAGCGGTGCTGAGAATGAGAACAAGTCAAATGAGACATCCAGCCTACTGTAGGTCTACATCGATAGTACTTGAAAGAATAAGAAATGAATCGAAATCGAGAAGCTCACCGTGGTGGTGAGACTCCATGTCGTACGGGAGCCATTAACTTGAAGGTAATATTCTCCTTGCCCACACGGTCCTCCCGCCTACGAATCGGGCGGGTTCGACTCATATAACGACGGTGTATCCTCCATGACAAGGTTGCATTCCTTCGACTATCGCTCACACGTTCATCTAAAGTACAAGATCGGTTTATAAGGTCGCAGGTCAAAGTGTCAAAGTGAAGTCTCGACGAGGCCGCGCTGTGTACAGACGTTCTTGAGGTCGTTATCTGCCGTGTCGCGGTCCACCACCCCACGGTGTGGAATGATACGCGCCGAGTCACACGCGGACGAGGTTAAGGACCCGATGTCTGTATCGTCTCTTTGTATCCTGGCCGGAGTTCAGATCCTAGATTTCCGAGTCCCTACGCATATCGGATATGGTGTAACAGCCAACATTAGTGCCTCTCATTGCTAACTAATACGCCGGCTTTCAGCGCGCTAGCTCGGGGTTCGATTCCCCGTATCCGAATGCTTAGGCATGTCCAACTGGTTTTTTATTCAGAATCGTTCTCTGACTTTTCATGTCATGATCATGGATCCGAGTCTGAAGTCATCGAGGAGAGGCTGAACTTTCCAGGGTGCTCGAGGGGTACGGAGCGGAGGCAAGGGAGGTGATGTTGTCCAGGAAGCGGGCGAGCCTCGGGGTGACATCGAGGGAGACGGGACCAGTACGCGAGAATGAAAGTGTCAGTGGTTCGAGGAGAAGGAATGAGTTCCGACAAGGTGAGTCCGTCTAGTAGTCTCTATGAGCGATCTCCTTAACCCGACTCATTGCTCAATCCAGTAAACCCCAGCGCTCGCTCTCCGCTGCTTGGCTTTAGGGAACGCAAACACTGGACGTCAACGGCAAGAAGAGTAGCAGCAGGCTCTGTTCTGACGGGCGGCGACAACGTACCTGGCAGGACTGGCATGGAATCTGCTTGTCGCACTTGATTTTGAGCCTGGGAATGGCGACAGTCTAGTACAGGCTGGAGTCAATGCGATGATCGCACTAACCTCCGGCACTCCGCGCAAGAAACCTGGGATAATTTGCTTCAGTGAGATCGCGAAGAGCGATGGGGGTGATATGATACTAACCTCACCTGGGACGCGCGAACGGCCGTGAGCGAGTGACCGGCCAGAGGAGGGCAGCACGTACCGCGATTCCGCTTTTGCTCTAGCTAGACTTTGTAATTCTGTGTCGGACGATAGTATATCGTTCCGGGAGAACAAACTCGAAACCCCAAAGTGTGCCAGGCGTGGCGCTGAGCACGCATCGCGCCGCTGGGGGCTGTATGCAGTGATATTGCGGTTAATGGTATGTGAGAGAGCGAATGTGGAAGGTCTGTATGAGGATGTCGGTAAGGAGGCGCCGGATGTGAGCATTGATTCGACTGGGAGCCGAGCTGGGAGCGCCGCTCGGCCCCAGAGCGGGCATGCTGGTAGATCTGCCTTGGAGAAGGCGAAGCAGCATTCCACAGCGCGCGCTGGTATCGGGGAACATTGATATGGCGTCGAGATGTTGGATTTGACCGAATGTGTCTAGGAAGAGGATCGTTATCAGTCAGGACGACACGACATGACTAGAAGTGCGCAACGTTGGGCAACTGTTTTTCGTCTATGAATCATGTAACACTGATAAGAAAAAAAACTGACTTGCATAACTAATTAGAGCCAAGGCGCAAAAACTACCCTTGGACAGGTCATTCGGATACGGGGAATCGAACCCCGAGCTAGCGCGCTCAATTCACTGGACGCGTACACCATGAGAGGCGCTAATGTTAGCCGTTACACCATATCCGATGACAAGTATGTCTTTCATCCAAGTCTAGGATGAAAAGCTTTCAGGGCCGCGTTGGATAGGGGGTAACATATTTTACCGTTACCGTGGCCGTGGACGGTATATGGATTGAAGACTCGTAAATTACCGCCCACGACCAGAGGTCGCGTTCGTGCTTTCCTTACCGTGCGTTATGGGACAACCGGGTCAAATGACACTGGCGCCACACATTAAGTACGCTCCCAGACGAGTGGAAGCACATCAATCTGTCAACCAAACCCTTGGCATGATGACGAGGATACCGCCACCGCGAGCAATTCATTCCCTCGCCCTGACTGACGCCAATGACGCACGACTCCGCCTATGACGCGTGCCGTCCTGTCTCTATAAAGTCACCAACAGACTCACCTCGATACTTCTACGACCATAGCATATCGCGTGCTCTCAACCAATTCACACCCAAACACATACTCGACCGCCATGAATTTCCTGAAAGAGCAGATGAACAAAGCGCAAGGCGGTTCTCATAACACCAACACTGGCGCCGCTCCGACAAACACCACATCGAGTAGCGGCAGTGGCGGCGGGCTTATGGGGAAGATTAACAGCGCCATGGGTGGAGGACAGAAGGGCGAGCAGAACGAGGGTGCGTCCATTTCGCTTGACAGGGCTCTTTTTTCGACTGCTGACTGGCGCTGTAATAGATATGCTGGACAAGGGCGTCGACTACGTCCAGGAACATATTTTCCACCAAGGCCCGCAGAATAACGAGTCGGCGGTGGAGCAGGCGAAGGATGAGCAGATCTCGGATGCGATTAGGCGGGGGTACAAGAGCGCCACAGGGAAGGAGTTTCCAGTCAAGGACAAGTCGTAATCGCAGACTCGAGAAGAACCTCGACATGTATATGTACGCAAATTCCGACACCTCGGTTTCATGAAGATCCATCCAGCGCAGACAGTTTAGATTGGCGGGGCGAGATGACATCCTCAACCTAAGCACTGAAGCGTAACCAACTTCATCGTCAGGTGCATATGCCTACCTATGCCTACATGCGTGAATGTGAAAAAAGGATGAATTCGCACATTCCAAGCGAAGCGCTGGTATCCCCTAGACCAGACGACCCACGACTTGTTATCATGCGAAAGGGATATATGGGCAAAATTCCTCGTAGGCCTCGCGAATAAACTGCGCAGAAGCGAAGTCATCCCCAGTTGAAACAAAACGGGTTCACCGGGCATTGTAGGCGAAGTATCCGATTGACTACAGTGGCACAGTTCAAACGATGAAGTGAAGAAGATTTGGAGTAAAGCAACAGAGCTATGCAGCAGGTAGTCGGGACAAGAGCAGGTGAAAAAGAAGAGGAGAGAAGTTGTGATACAAGCCCAAACAAGTGACTACTGGAGCGTCAATCACATGATCCCGATTTCGACTCTTGTTTCCGACCTTGGGTGACCTACCCGTTCTAACTCGCTGCATCTGGCCTTGAACGTTATCCTATACTCTGGGGATATGCGCTGAGGCTACATCTTTCGATACTCTGACCGTACACCCTGCTTTAACGCCTTTACCGCGGTGAGTGCCAAGTTCCTTGCAACCTCGAGTTTCATCTGATATGATTGTACAACAGATACTAGTGTGCTAATGTGTAGAGTTTAATATTACAACAATTCGATCCGGAATTCCTCTATAGTCCGATAAAACAGCCACCCGCCGCGGATGAAGGTCGAAGGACGGCGGGTGCAATAGATATGCTGCTCCCAGCTAGGATGTAAAAAGGCCTTCCTCCACTCCCGCAGCCTGTCTCTCCGGGCCTCCCCACCAAGGTATCGCACGAAAGGTGTAATGGAAGTTAAATGGGTCGACAACATCGACCTTGCGAATATGACGCAGGCAGTTATGGTGCGTGCGTATTGATAGCGAGAATAGGTCTGAAGATACGTGAGTTGATGTCGCACGCGTGTCAAAGAGAAGACTCACGAAAATGATAGGTATAAAGGTGAAGTGCATGTTTATGCAATGACGCATGAGCTGCCGTCGTTTGCCTCGTCGATGGGTGCGAGGTCTTCGAGGTGTTCCTCGGACTCTGCGCGCGTGTCGATGACAGCCGAGGTGGAGAAGGTGTATTCAAAGCTATCCATGACGAATTGGCTTGAGATGAAGGTAGGTGTCGCGTCAAAGGTGGATGGGGTGGTGTCGCGTCAAAGGTGGATGGGGTGGTATCGCTGGGGGTTGCTGCCCTCCCCTCCCCATCCTCTTCTCCTTTTATATCAGTGCCCGTCCCACCCAATTTCCGCCTCAAAAAGACTCTCTTATTGTCCAATCCTCATTCGGGGAAGGGCGGTCCGGATTAGGCAAGTCTTTCGGCGACTCAGCAAAGACAATAAGAGGTGTAGTGCCGCGTAACGTCTGGAAGGCCATAACAATAAGACGCGACGGGTTTGGTACATTGCAACTGAATGCGGATGGGCAGGTGGCGGGAGCCCACAGGAATAGAATTGCAAACTCGGATGGCTCGGATGCTTTGACCGTGTTGAATCAGGCACGTCCTCGTCCTCGAATCGCGAATCCCCCGCGAATTTTCATGTTGTCAGAGAAGTTTCAAAGCGCAGGTCACCATCGAGCATTGCCCACTCTCCTAACATTATACAGCACACCGAACAATTCACGTCCAAAAGCAGAGAGCATGGCACCTCGCTCTTCTCGGTGCTCCATTTCTTCGGAACATGTCAACGCGACATCTTATTGTTAAAACCGCACGATCACAGGTCGCGTCGAGGGCACCACCGGTAATCTTCCGTCCCCGGATGCGGGAATATTTTGCTCTTGATCGGAAGCTATGGACATCATCTCGCGAGTCGCTTGTGAATTCCTTATTGTCTTTTGGTACACTGGATGCTCGATGGCCCTAGGAAAGGCATTGGGGTCAGGGCATCTTAGCATTCGGAGGTTATTGTTAGCTAAAGCTACGTGAGCTTGCGAACGGCTAGCGTCAGTGTAAGATAAGGCAAGGAGTGTTACAGATGCCGTCTTAGAGCCGGGCCGAAATCGATGACATTGCTATGATGACTGTCTGATCTATTTCGGGCCCGAGATCGTGTGCGTGTCAAGCCTCTTGCTCGACGCGACCACCACTGGCAATCCGAGTGTATCAGTCGCTCGATGGCCCACCTCTCATCGTTCTCCTCTTTTTTGGATCCCCACCCACCGTCCCTTTCTTTTCTTCACGCTTGGTATGTTTGGGTTTACTCTCTCCTTCCCTCAAACCCATTCTCCTTGTGTACTGGGCACGACATCACCCTCTGCCTTTTCGAGTCGGGCGTCCACCGCCACACTTCGACAGGCAGACCGCCGCTTTGCGGCATCGTCGTGTCCCCCCACAACCCACAACGCTAGTCCTCACCATTGCTCCCATCCGGACGCCTCTCACGCACAAGACAAAGTTCGTGCAACTTGCCTTATCTCGCCTGGTTTGGTCTTGGTTCCTGTGGCTGAGAATAGAGCAAATGCGTTAAACCCGGCAACTTGAAGCCAAAGCTGTCCTCGCGACCTGTACTCGATAATAAAAACAATTGGGAGTGAGCTAGTAGGAACCCCGTGATATCTGTGAATGGCCAGGACCGGCGCTTCTACGAGGCTTCATGCCCTTTACAATAGCGGTCTGCTCCTTTGAGAGGACATCAAGCGCATGGTGTGGAAAGCAATCGCTCCCTTCATCATGGTGTCGAAAAGAGAACTGAACAAATAGACAATGAAACTTTCAGCTCGGAATAAAGCCAAAGCCTTCGCCGCCATCGACGAAATCAAACGAGCGAACCTCAGCTTCATTTAGCGCATTTAGACTCCGTAATGATAGAATGGAAACTGCACCTGCCCTATATCGGCGGACCAACGTCAAAGGAAACTCATTCACTGCGACGCTCCAGAATAGAGGCCTCGTCGGTGCCGCAGAAGACGCCGCGTTCGAAGGCGTTCGACGACTACATCAGGCGACTTCTTATTGACAACACGACGCTTACTAGCGACGTGCTCGACCAAATCCACGCGATATGGGCGGCTAATGACACGAGTTTAGGCGCGCCCTTCAACACAGGCTTTAACGGCCCAGCCGCTTGGTACACGGACGAGATGTTCCTGTGGGACCTCGCCGACTGTTCTTTGCGGGCATAGACCGGAACACTAGTATCGAAGTCCTATCGTGGCGTCGAGATTATACTTCCCCAGTAACGTTCCCAGCGGCGACTTTCACCAACCTCGTTGCATCTTCTGACCGCGGCTTTATCACACACTTGAATGGTTCCGGATATCTATCGTAGGTACCTATAAGCTAGGCGAAACAAAAGGACATAAATCAACGGACCTAATATGTCCATCTGTGTACAGTGGCTCCAGTACGATATCCCTACCATACTCGTCTTGCGCTGGAGCGAGCGTGAACGCCGCTAACATGGAAGCAATGGCGAGCCATGCGCTGTTCAGTGCAAGGTACCGTCCGGGACATGCACTACGAAGGGCATCACATGGATGACCGAGAGACATACATCAGTGGGCTTACCGGCGACCAAATCCGAAAGTTGCTACTTCTGCAGGATTAGGAGGAAGGTCTTTTCCGTCTGACTTTAGAAACCTCTCGGGTTTGAAGCTGTCGGGGTCGGGATAGTCGGTTTCGTTGCGAAAGATTGCCCTTTATGACAGCGTTGGCGTAGATTAGACAGCGCAGGTCATAGACTAACCAGACATTTCCAATGATGAGACTTTCTGAGGGAACATTTAGAAGCTTCACTAATCGTGGCGTAGATTTTACTCACTCGCTGGTATATAGTGCCCATTGTAGACGTCCTCATCCATACTGCGATGCATGAAGCCTGCGAAGGTTAGGAAAAGCAGTTTGTCCATTGGAGCTAAAATTCACCCATCGGCAAAGCAGGGTTCCATCTCAACGTCTCCAGCAGCATGGCCTCCACGTACGGAAGATGCGGACGATCTTCGAAATTCGGTAGTCGACTCTTGCCGACAACCAAATCAATCTCTGCCTGGGCTTTGGCTTGAATCTCCGGATGAATCACAGCGCAGAGCATGAATGAGGTCAAGACGGCGTACGTCTAGGAAGATGAAGATATCAGTGACTCCTAATGTTACGTTGTGCGAAGACGCATACGGTGTCTGCGCCCGCGAGGAACATTACCGCGGCACAGTTCTTGATCGTCTGCAGGTCGTGTGTCGTGTCCCCTTCCTGCATGTTCTCCATGTGTTGGGTCACGAAGCAGGAAAGTGCTGTTCCATTTTCCTGTGGCATCGTCAATGACTTTCCGGAGAGCACACAGCCGCTCTACTCACGAGGTTTGGTGCGATTTTCTGGTAAGGCGTCTCGATAAGCGCCTCTGTAGTCTTTTTATACAAAGCAGCTTGTCGCTTGAATCCCGCTCCCGGTACCCATTCTGAACACAGAGTCAGCTACTACAGCGTGATAAGGAGGCGTCAAGACGCGTACCCGGTATGTGTTTAAGGAACGGCATCAATTCGACCAAGTATTTTCCTGGTGTAGATGCTTCGATGATTTGACGCATAGCTTCTTCCGCCAAGGCAAGGTAGTCGGGGTATTTGACTGTTACGTCGTAACCGTAAACAATGCGTAATATGATAGACCCTGAGAGTCTGAAAAAGTAAGATAAGTTCTACGCGTTACTAAAAGACGCGTACTGCTGAACGTGGCTCATGTGATCTTGCGGGGAATCCAGTAGGTTCTTGAGGAAGAGATTGGTGGCAGCCATCTGTATGGGATAGTACGCGTCGACGGCACGTTGGTTGAATGATTCACGAAACAAGCGACGGTACTTTCTATAGGCACCGGTAAGCGCTAATCACTCAAGAGATCGAGAAACCCTCACCTCCAACGCTCGGAGTACCCCATAAACACGACATCGAAATCCCATCCCATGAGGTCGTTAATCATATGGCTGTCTTTGGCTTTGCGTTAATCGTAGCGAGAATAAAGCTTCAAGTGGGCTTACATGGCCTATCAGAATAGTTAGCGGACCGTTTCTCCATAAGTTCGTTCGTCGCTTTCAGAGAATTCAAGATAACAATCGGCGTTCCAGGAATGTTCAAGTAAACGACATCTCCAAATTCCTCCGCCCATTCCGTGAACTTGAGCCAGTGTTTCTCTGTAGGCATGTCGAATAGATTGCCAAGCACTGGGAAACCCTTCGGGCCGGGTGGGTGCGGATTATGACCGCCGCGTCACGATACGGTACGAGATGTACAGCGCTACAGCGACGATGGAAAAAGGCAATGGGACCCATCTTGTTGGTGGGAAGGTAGAGAGAAAAAGGGTGCGAGGCGTTCGACGAATGTGGTACAAAGGCTTGCAGGTTCGTTCACACCGCAGGGAGGCGAGCCTGTGATAAGATCTGCTGCCAGGCGGAACGTGTGCCACGCCCGACGGATAGTTAATACGTACGGCATCCTCATCATCTTCTTGAACTGACAGAAAAGACAATCGGAAGCAAGTCGCCAAACTCGGAACAAACCTTTAGACTCCGCCGGCGAATGCCGAGTACTTGTTGCACGCAGTTTTGAAGAGGACACTGAGACGACATGCCATGTTCAATCGTAGCCCAAAGTCCTAGACTTGTTCAAGTCGAAAGATATCTATATGACAGCGGACTTGATTGTCTTCACTGGCAGTACGGTGGGTTTGCCCCTCCTCCGTTTCATAAACGAGCGCCAGGCGCCAGACATGCTGTTTTCTCAGCACTACTACGCACTTCTGGACTCGCATTGTTGGTTCTTCGAACCAATACCCCAAGGTGGTGTAGGGTGGTTCGCGCATATATACTCGGACAACCAGGAACCTGGATACGGGATTTACGATACGAATGGACGACCCCAGTTCTGCCAGCTCCGTCCACAGACTTCATGCTAGACCGATTCGGATTGATAGTGCCTAGCACCTCTTCAAGATGAATCTATCTGTACTATCATTATTTTCATCGTTTTTCACATCAGGTCACCGACTCCTTTTTTTTCTGCGATAATCCTCTCGACGCCCTCCGACTTTGCCAAAGATGCCTCGATCTCGGTCCTCTTTATCCACGGCTCTGTCGGCCATCTTTTCGCCTCCACGGGAACCTACTGTTCGTCAGAGTATGCAGCGTACGCACTCTTGTCTTCTCTTCGGGCGTTTCCCGAATCGCCAGTCATTCTCAGGCGTGAAAAGCTGGACACCATATCCACCGTATCAACTCTCGATCCTTCCAGCAGAGTGCCTGTAGCGGGAGGCGTTGGGGTCGAATTCCGGCTCGGCGACTCAGTCGTACAACTGTATCCCGCTTCAGACGATCGGTGAGCCCACTGTCCTGCGTTTTTGCGACCTTCCTTGATGACATAGGTTTGTAGTGGGTGTATGATGAAGTGGGTCATCCGCAAGTAGCGCCGACCTATAAGTATTGAACCCGACGGGACCTGAATGATGTCCACGCACAACAATAGTACTGGTACTGTACACAAGTACCGTAACTCAGCGCAGTAAATAAAGTCGCTCTCAGACTCTTTAGAATATCGTAGAAAGATAATGGTAGCTAATGATGAGGAGCAGTACGATACCGGCATTCGGATGCTCCCATCTCTCGACACCGTTCGTCACGACGAGTGGTGCTGCCTGGTTGATAGTCTTGATGACACATCCAGTGAGAATGGCATCCATGACTGGAAACGGAGTGTTCGCTGCACCGTCCTTTTCTGCAAAGGCGGCGGAATTATTGTATCCATCGAGCTCCAACGAGATGCTGCTTGCCCGGAAGTACTGGATCGTCGACTCGGGGCGGACCACCTTTGGATCATAGTTGAATGGACCTTTGATGCCATTCGGGGCAACAGACATAGTAAACTTGTTACCGCACCCTATCCTGATATCGGTGATAAGGGACGTCACTGTGCTTGCGTCTGAGACGACGCGCAGAGTCTGTTTCTGCTTGAGACCGGTAATTGTAGCATATTTCATGGGTCCCCCAGGGCGATTGGAGCTCTGAGAGCCGCCATACTGAAATGGTTTCTCATGAGCATCATCACAGACGGGATAAACAAAGCAAGGTACCTCGGGTGGGTTCAGATAATCCAAGTCTGGGCTCTCGTACACGAGTGGCATGTAGTAAAAGGGAAAATTGCGACCGGCTGTTCCACGACCGCTGACATCTGGATACCCACTCCCATAGATAGGCGACCTATTCAGGTAGTAAGGACCTGCGGCTCGAAGAATGAAAGGGCGACTCACGTCCCGGACCCCACCTGAGCTCTTGTACCGCCTCCGGCTGTACGTCCTTTGAAAGGATCAACAGTGACATTTGTGGTAGGCCCGCCGCCGCCAAAAGGTTATTTACTGGCCGCTGCACTCCGAAGAATTTACGGACGCCCCTCGACTGAGGATAATCCCGCGGTCTGTTAAAGAAATCAGGAGCGACCATTATCATCGAGAAAGTGTCCCCTGTACCCTGTGGACTTGTTGGCCGCTGGTAAAACTTTGATTTTAATTTACGTTTGTAGTGCTTGAATGTCTTGCCGATCTTCCGCTCCGAGAGAAATGGTACGAACATCTTTGTCTGTTATGGTGTCAGTGATGAATGTCCTTGCTCCTTATATATCGACTTACAACGGTACAGCCGGTAGACAGACACGGTCGTTGTCTTCGGTAGTAAACACCGCGAGTGGTAGTGTGTGGGCAGCACGGAAGTGTCAGCTCTGACAGCGACCTTTTATGATGGCGAGAAAGCAAAAATGAAGAAAGGAGAGCTCGTTAAACGTTTCAAGAATCGGAACGCTCGCGCGTACACATTAAAAGAGCGCTGGCCTTGTCCACACTGAGGCTGTGGCCAATTTACATGAAGCGGCATATCCACTGTTCGGGTATTGAGACAGGTGATGGCTGTGTCTGTCTGCTTCTATGTATGAGATACTTGACGCCGTCATAGGAAGTTATCAATGTGCGCTCCCGAGTGTGGAGACGAACTGCCTTGAATATGATCGGGGAACGGAGGTGGTGGATAAGCCTCCGAGGAGCCCACCGGCGCTGAGGATCGTCGACGCTGCCACTCAGCGCCTGTTGAGCACTACATCAAGCGAAGCTTTATGTTGACAGGGAGCCAATATGTCGCTCACCATCAGCAACGATGAACCCAGGTTTTGTTGTGCCTCTCAGCAAGACAGATATTGAATCTCTTTACCGAGAAGAAAGCATGTCATAGTTTCTTGCCCGGCAGAGATTAGTCGAAGAGAGACAGACTGCAAAAATTCCTGGCAGGCCTGCCGATCTGGCCGGCATCAAAAAATGACGGAACAAAGTTGTTCCTCCCTTGATCATGCACCTATTCACAGTGTGAGAAGTCGAGTCCCCCGCGGCTATTCAATATTCAATACGTATCGTGGTCCTCCTGCCCATCGAGCGCGTGTACACAGACCGGCTCCAGTCTTCTTTGTAACGAGGATGGCCGCGTTCATACAGTCTCGGTCCCATGATCGAGCCAAAGCCTAGTACGCAGCTGCGCCCACCTGCGTCATTGCCGGATTCGATGTCTATCACACTCTCATCCTTCCTCCCCCAATGCTCCAACATATCAGCGTCCTTCTCCTCAGCCTAGCCCTCCTGGCACATAGTCTTCCACGACCTTTGGAGTGGTTCTTCAGCACGACTACACAGGAAACTTTGGATGCCGGACAGATTGAAATTCGACCTCAGCATTATGGCGATTGGGGCTCACAGGAGCAGCAACCACCGGGCGCTCCTCCAGCCCAAAACGGAAACAAGACGATATATGAGGTGATCTGTGCTGATCCACAGTACGGTCATCTACTTGCTTGCGCGTACGGCAAGTTCTCATCGTCGACAGGTTTTCCAAACTCTCCAAGGCCGTTAATTTTAGCGAATCTATCATTCCTTTGCTCAATGATTCGTCTGCCAAGTATATTGCATTGCTACTGCGCTTTAGATTCTCATATTTCTTCAGGCTAACTTTTTTCGCTGTCCCTGATTGGGCTTTCAAACGTCCAAAGCACATTCTGGATGACGAGCAACTCTCGACGACGTCCAATCTAGCTGACGTCATGGATTATCTTGATGCTCTTGGGGCCGAATACAATCTCGACGACAATGGTCAAGACAAGGAAGGACACAAGTTACTCAAGGCGCTTGTCTCCGCGATCCTTAGGTACCACGTCCTCACAGCGGAACTTCCTTCCCTTCAACCCGCCGAGATATCAACTTTTCCCACGAACCTCTCTCTTCAGTACGCCTTGGACGATGAGGCGCAACGTATCCGCGTTCAGACGTCGCTCATTCCGCCTAGTATGGTCATCAACCTTTACAGTAGGGTTGTACGTCCAAATGTTCAAACTAGCAATGGTGTGTTCCTGAGTCAGTGTTTGCTCGTAACCTGAACTCCAAATACATTCTACTTAGGCATCATTCACGTCGTCAATTGTCCTTTAATCCCTCCTTTCCCTGCCTTCTCTCAAGTCTTCAGTATCCCTCGATACTTCTCTTTTTTCGTACGCTACGTCCCTGTTGCTTCACGCGATCCCACTAACACTTATTTCTAGACTTCAGCCTTTCAGCGTTCAGCTTTAGCCGACGACCTCGACTTGCATTGGGTTTCCGGAAAAAAAGACCAGGAGGGACATTTCACGGGAACCTCTACTGTGACCGCATTCATTCCCTCGAATTCCGCGTTCAAAGCGCTCCCCAAGAACTTGCAGCTCTACTTGTTCTCTCCCTTCGGCGCGAGAGTACTGAAGAAGCTTTTACAGTTCCACGTCGTGCCAGATCTCAGTCTCCATACTGGTCAGTCAATCATCCAATCATACTACTTATCTAATGTTTGATTACTACCTCTACAACGCGACCTCCGGCAAGTCTGGGATCCTTTCTTCCACATCCACGTCCACTTCTGCGCCGCCTTTCCCTGAGCATGACAGTTCGACACTGTTTCCAGAGCTGCTGCCGACTCTGGCAATGCTTCCATCACCTTCCCGACGTGATTTCCAGCGCGAACTTTACCGCGCCTACCCTCTTGAAGAACCATTCCCTACTCCTTCAGATCGTCAAGTATAACGTCACGCTTCCGTTCCCGGGTCCTAGGCGTCCATACCGGGTCATTACGAAGGTATGGGCGAATGGACAGCAGGTTTCAATTCCCGATGTCGTAGCGATGAACGGAGCCGTGCATGTTATATTATGACAAGGTTAATCAATCCCAGAGTTCCCGAGAGCAAGGCCGAAGATTTAATTGATAGCGCGTGGGAGGATTGGGAGGACTGGCTGCTACAGTGGGCAAACGAGGAATGATGAAATGACAGGTGTAGAACGCGTTGTTGTACGATACTAGTGGCAAATGAACAGATTTTAGTCCCGCCTCGCCGTCAATTCGCAGGGTCGGCAGTGCCGCCGCGTTCCAGCGATCATGCTGGACTTTTTTTACGTCAGGTTTGGTTTGTTTTGCGGCGACCACCTACTTACATGGACCTTACAACAAGATGGAATATTACCTTCCGAAATTCGAAGGTATGCAGACCAAAACGTTGCCGGATTTGTCGTGATGACATTGCTCCCTTCTTTAGAACGACGCTTTCCACGCCCCTTTAGATCGGCAGTCCAAAGCGCTGAGTCGTCTCGCAACCCTTTTGTTCGAGATTCATAGAGCAGGGTCTCCGGCCACTGAACGGTGCTTTACTGAGCTATGTCCCCTGCTCGAGTACCATCTTCTGCTGAAATCGCCTCCCCAGTCGCACCACGCCATCGACCGATGGGTCCACCATTTTAGGCGCATTGACGCCTGCTTTGTGGCCCTTACCACATGCAGGAACGTTGACCTCCTATCAGAGTCGGCCTGGGGAGTCGCGAGGGAGTGGGCGATCTTCTTCTTGACCGCGTTTCTCTCTGGAAGTGACGACTCGTCCCTGGTAGAGGTTGTTACCCGTTTGGGATCCTCCTCACACTAGTGCCACATATTCTCCAGCAATCTTCCGACCTGTGCATGCTGGTCATCAGGACTTTGTCGCCTGGCCCCAAAATGCTATGTGGCGAGACCCAGAGGCTAGTGCCCCATGCTGGTATCTGTACGGAACCGCGGTTGATGCTATCATTAAACACGCCCAGAGTACACCTGAATTGCACAGTGTTATCGAGGACAATGCCTCCTTCATCTCCACGGAGTGCCTCCAGCTACTCATCGACGCCTTCACGGTTACTCCAGTGAATTACGAGATCCTCGAGGTGCACATGAATCTCCTCAGCGATATAATCTTGCATCACACCATCCTTCAAATCCTCCTCGAGCAACGTGCTGCCTACTGGGTCACTAAAGTACTTGCATTGCTCGTCAGGACGACACACGAAGGCATTCCAATCACCCGCATCATGGCCAGTATTACCTATCGATGCTTACGATTCCTCGACGATGCGATCAGCTCTGTGGGATCGGCCGTTATTCTTCAACCTCGGCCGTCGCGTCTCTTCAACACCCTTGCGCGTCTTCACTCATTCAGCTCATACGACGATAGTGTTGTTCCGTCCGTTCGCGACCCTCCGGGTCGCCCCAGTCTTTGGTTTACAGTCAACCATTTATTCCACAGAATGGCACCGTTCCTTATATACAAGGCTATCTTTCAGCCCTTTCTAGCAGCAATCGCGAACGTACGACGGGGTGGCTGGTTGCAAGACTCACTTGGGCGACTTCTAATCTTCGCTATGAAGATGGATAGGCTCCGTGCGGAATACGGCAACCGCGGGAAGTATATCTGTTGGAATGTACAGGTGAGGCGTTGTTGTTTGTCTTAGAGTTCACTCCTCGTTGACTGGTTGCAACTCGTTAGTGCGAAAACAATGATGGGTCAGATCAAACAGCGTGTCAAAAATGTTCCCGGTGCGGCGTGATGACCTTCTGCAGTACAGACTGCCAACGCCAACATTGGAATACCGCAGTGGGACGAGAGCTTTGCGGCCAATTATCGCGTAAAGGTCAGTCCAATTTCTATAGTTCGGTGTATAACCTTTCTGAATGGTCTTATAGTCGCGGAGAAGGGAGGGCTTGATACCTTCGAAGAGCCTCTCTCAACTGCGGAGCGCGCGTTCTTGCTTTTCGTCATGCAGAAACAGTTGGAGAGCAACGTGTCGGCCTTGCGCCAACACTATCTAGAGTCTGATCCGCCTTCTGCAGAAGGTGTATACATAGATCTATACGCTGCTACAGAGGCGTGCATCGCGTTTCGTGCCTTTGATTCCAAGGTTGATGCTTTCAGGACGGAGGAACGCCTGGTATGGATGGCAACACCATGGCGCGCTCAAACGGACCAGGACCAGGACAACAGAGCCATACTCGGCGTGCTCACATTACCGTCCCCCGGTGGAACCCCGCTGATTGAAGGCATATCTGTCGGAAGGAAAAGACATCATCTGTTGGGATCTTGGCGGCTTGATACATGCTCAAACGTGCAGAACAAGCATGACCCAGACGCTCCGGATCTGGATACCCAGATCGTTAGGCTTGAAGCATTGGCACTGTCCTAGTCTTTACCAGAACGGGGTATACGCTACCGTTTCTCGTTTCCATCAAACTCCTCTGCATCAAGTATACAGTAAGCTTGGTCATGTCGTAGAGCGTAGCCAACGTTGATGAACAACAAAAGAAGTGGCTGTGTGAGAATTCATTTGATGCTATCAACACCGCATTGCCGCTTTGTCTTCGACAGCCTTCACTGTACAAGCACTCATGTTCCAGCACTGGCCATTATATCGTCAACCCTCTCCATATGCTGCGTATATCTCAGGAGATGCTCCTCTGGATTCACCAGAGCTCCTCAGTCTGAGGCATGATTTAAAAGCTTTTCTCTATGAACTTATTCATGAAGCAGACTTGCATGAGGAGACCATTAACATCCTCCACCAGATCTTAGCTGCAGCCGAAAGCGAGCATGACACGACGCCACACGGCGCCGCTATCGAGATGATTCTCCGTGCCGCTTTGACGGCCGCCGAGTCAGAGCTCGCTGCAGCTAGGGCGTGCTGCGACGCCCATGCATCCATATTACCCACACCAATCCACATTCTTCCGCTCGAAATCGTGACCAAGATATTTCATCTCGTTGTCCCGTGACCTCTCTCTCATGGTCCATGGTGGTTGATGCACGTCTGCCGACGCTGGCGCGGATCGGTGATGTCCTGTCCTACATTGTGGGCGTCATTTTCGATTCCTACTCCCCACATTCATCAACTACGCCATGATACTTTCGTGAACGAGGAACCGGTTCTCCGGGCCTTGGAGTATTCTCATCCGTACCGCTTACCTTTCACGCGCCCATACGTCATCTACCATTCACGCTTTTACACGAGCTTTTACTCTCATCCCCGCATTGGAGGAACGTTTCTCTTGATCAGTGTACGACACTGGATCTCCATGAGCCCCTGCTCCTGCCTCATCTCGAAGAGTTGACGCTCTGCGACTCTGACGCAGGATTCACTCCAGTCGTCCTCAATCGTTTCACCCAGGCGCCCAGCTTGAGAAAGCTTAGATTGGGCGGAAAAGCTGCTCATTCTTTCCCCGGCGACATCGATCTCCTTGGACAGGTCACCAGTGACTTCCCGTGGAGGCAGATTACTGACCTCTCAGTGGCGCTTGATTACAGCTGGATGTCCTACCTGTTCGTTTCCGCGTGTCCCAACCTTGTTTCATTCAGGGATAACAGCCGAGACGATATCTGGGAGGATCGAGATGATTGGCCGGTTATCGCGCCGGTTCGACTAAGAGCCCTGCATACGCGTAACGCTGGTCTCCTCCAACGCCTTCAATGTCCGTGCCTCGATAAGCTGTCCTTCCCCGCTAGGTTTGATCTGGTGGATGAAATATCAGCTTTACTTGGAACGACGGCATCTGACAGTCCCGGCCCAACACACGTTGCCCTGGGAGTTAGTTGTTCTTCGAGGGACGACTCCACGCAGAACCTTCTCAGCCATCTGAACACTAGATACACGACAGATTTGACGATAAGGTCTACATCGATGTCGGTCCTCTGCATCATTCCCATCATCGACTTCGTCGCATGGAATCCACACATCTTTCCAGGCTTGCTGAGATTGCATATACAGCTTGAGCATCCCGAAGAAACATGCGAGAACGACGATTGTCAAGTCATGTTCGAAGGGAGCTTGGGAGGGGCTCTTTATGAGATGCACATCAGAAATTCGGCTGCAAAGGTTGATACGGTCAGCGTCGACGTCTCATACGCGGGCGTGACCAGTCCTCCTTGCATTGCCAGTTTTTTTTCTGATCTCATGGACCTGAAGCCGAGTGGCCTGACTTACGCGTTGTCGACCTCGATTTCTGGTTGGAAAGGTCAGTGAGCATTTATTTTGTTTGCAATCGACTGAACACCCTCGATGATAGGAAGCGACTCTAGCTTTCTTGATGAGTAACTTTCCACTGAAAAACAATTTACACAAGTCAAGGATGGATTGGTTCTATCTACGCATAAGTTCGGTTACGCGATTTCTATACTATACTTTGCAGAATTACTTCCTAGATTTCGAGATACGAACGATTAAAAGAATGAAGGAATACCTTGAGAAGCGGGATCCAACTTGAGCTTCAACCCCGCCGGCTTGTGCGTTTCCAGCTCCAAAAATAGTTCTGGCATACAAGCAGGCGGCGAAGAGCATGCGTAGTTTACCTCCAGACACATCACATTCAGCGGAGATCTGGCATTGCGAATGAAGAGCTCGTAGATGCTCATTGCCAGAGCAGCCGCCTCCTCGGGTTGTACGACACGCGCATTAGAATACCCGGCGCACGCGCAGTGGTCGTGTGAGAGCTGAACACCGAAGCTCGAGAGGTGGGGAAGAGCCCTGCAAGCGAACGAGCCATGTAGATGAGGATTGGGTTCAGCAGGTGAAAGGGACGATGGGCGGGGACGACAAATGTCAGTTGGTTGATAACATGTGTACTCAGGTCGTCGAGAAGATAACGGGTCATCTCTGCCGTGTAAAAGTCGTGAGCCACGGCGAGTGTGATATGCAGAGGGACTTTGGTCACGCGAAAGGCAGTGGACCGTTCCACAAAGCTTTTGATGGCAGGCAATAGGTCGTGCCGCACGGTAGACGAGAGATGGCGGATATTGGGGCATTGAAGGCGATTCAGAACGCCTCGGTTGAAGGAATGCAAAGACTGTAGTTTCCCGTGTCTGATGACGGGGTACTGCAGGGTGGTATGCCAGACGTCCTTGCGAGTGAGATCGCGGAAGGACACGAGGTTAGGGCACAACTGCAGGATGAGGTATGTCATCCAAGTGTCATCCAGAACTAGAGTTAGGTGGGTGAGTTGCGTCCAGGGGAAGCCACCCGACCTGGCGATAACAGCGTCGGGAGAGGTTGGGAATGATCCTAGAGACGGCCCGGCAAGGACCAAGCTCCTTAGGCGAGACGCCCCACGAAAGTGCTTGAGCCTATCGAGGTCAAACCAACCTCGACGTCTGGTTTGTGCAAGACAAAGGTGCTCGAGTATGGGGGTATCTCCAATGTACGGCAGCCAGAAGGCGTAGTCAGAGAGTGTGACGCTCTTCCATCCCAAGGCGAGTTTCACAAGTTCACGGGCATAGTCTGGAAATATGAATAACTCGTCGAGGGGATGGACAGCACACTGTTCTAGGGCGTGTGTTCTGGCTTGCAGCCTGCTCAGAAGGGAAGATGAAACCACAGCCTTTCGTGGTCCTAAAGAAGGAGCGAAGGATAGAGGTAGAGGGTGCGAGTATGCCAATATAGCCCGCAAGACGTGCAGGTTCAACGGTTTCTCGTACGTGGGTCGACCGGCGCTGGCGGTGGTAGGACTCACGATGGTGAACGACGTCCACAGTGACGGATAAGTAACAGCGATTTCGCGCCAGCGGCGGCAGACGCGGGTCAGGAACCATGGGCCGCGCGTCATGGGGAACGGCTTGTCGAAAGTGTGATCAAAGATACGCGTCATGATTTCGACGGGGAGGGTATGAATGGGAGTGAGGATGTGCATGTGGGCATCGCAGAAGTCTTGGGCCATGGTGCACTCGAGTTGGATGGCTGTGAGGGCCCCGGACGGGATGTTCGGCTTGACTCTATGTTTGGCGAGGCAGGCTTCGAGGGCGTGTACGTCTTTAATGGCGGCCTCAACGAAAGCTTGTAGCTCGAGAACGTCAAAGAGGCCACGTTCGCGTACCGCAACACTTGCAGTTAGATAGGCGGCGTACGGCGATGGCTGATGGTAGAGAGGTAACGAGAAGTTCATGGCGGGGCTTGTCGAAGGGTAGAGAAGCAAGGATTCGCTTTGAGGGAATCTATGAAAGACCGGGAGCTTTATAAATGCCATCAATGTGGAACAAAGGATGACGCATGAGCTGGACACCTCGCTAATAGCACATTCGGATCCTTTATAGCGCACACGCTTCGTTCTGTAGGCAAGTTCACGTCGTACTTCGTCCAATACTCGATGTCAAAGGTGTATCATACGTCCAGATATGAAGTCAACTAATCATGACTCTGTTTGTGTATAGGACTGCGTGCCGTCCCAAGATTCGCTCATGAAGCTCACCTTGAGAGCGTTGAAGCGCTTCTGATGGGTTAAGAGGGACTGCGGCATAGCGACCGAGGGGCTAGATATATGCAGCGAGGCCGGCAGGAAAAGTATGTAGCACAGTCGAAATTTTTTCCCAAACGCAGAAGACGATTTTCGATCAGGCTTTTTGCGGTCCGGAGGAAATCCCACGCCACAAGCGCGTTATCAACGTTCCTCGAAGGAAAGCAGATTTCTGGGAGTCTATTCTGATCATGGAACGACAGACTTCTTTCGCAGAATGATTAACGTAGGCCAGTCGTTTTCGCTTGTGCCTCGTAGTCCCACCCACATTTTACAAAAGCATCGTCGGAGTTGGAAATATTATGCCTATTGTCACATGATATCCCGATTATCTTTTCCGACCGTCGTCCTTGCCTCACTCAGACATCTCAAGGTAATTTCGCCCCCTTCACGCTGACACTACTCCCTCAAGAACTCAGCCGGCTAACCATCTCCCACTGTGTCTACGCCTTACGCTTCCATCTTGTGCTCTCCTTTTCCCTGTCGCTACACAACTCGCGAATTCTCGCTTCATGTCCACTACTAGCACTGATGTGCTTGCCGTTTCCCCCCGAGATACAGCTTGATGGTGTCTCCACGTAGCCGACTTGGCAGCAGACGCCTTTCTTGGTCTGACCTCTTCTCTTCTCTGACTGTCCAGCCTTCAACTGTCAGCGCGGCGATTGCTTCCTTTTGGCCTTGGTCGTTGAATTTCGAGGACAGTGCGGGGATATCTGGTCGAGCGGATAAACCACCTTGGTGTGAAACGGCTGACGATTAACCTTTTTTTTATCTGTCCATCTTGAGACTCCCACCTTATCGCGGAGACTCTTTCTCTGTCGAGAAGTGCATATTGTCGCCTGCGTGAAGGGTATGTGGAACAGAAATACTACCCGAGGACCTCTCGTCATACTAGCTAAGACTTTGGACACACCGCTGGTCATACTCACAAGAACTAAGCACTGCTAGCGGGTTTCGTCGGGGATCCAGCGGGTACAGAGACCCCGATAAGCATTTACGAACCTCACCATTTTTTTCCTGCACGTTCGTCTGACTCCTCCTTTCCTGCATCAAGAACACTGCGTGTCTTCAAAAACAAGTG
>JADNRX010000285.1:0-69975 GCA_015501595.1 Hymenopellis radicata | reverse complement strand
TTCTTGGAAGTATCTACCATCTCCTCGACGTAAAATTGTACTGTAAGACTACCTACCCGATGTATCAACCTGTCTCTTGAAGTTACAAAAGTCCCTTGTCCTTCGCATTTTCTTGAAAAGGTTGTGAACTTGTTGTAGTCATTAAGCGCTAATGAGATCCTTTGGAGCATTGCTTAATGTTATCAGACAAAAACTCCTATGGTTCTCATATTGGCCCCTGACCAAAGACCCGCTCTTAGCTCGCAGTACGAGGTATCGCGGGTGACAATAAAACTACTACCCGCCTGGTAGAGCATCAACATTGGCGGGAGGGTGACGTCGGGAGTGTGACCCGAGACTTGGTCACACCCAGGCGTACATTCAAGTTCTACCCTATTGCCCGCCTTTAGATTGACGTAGAGCACATTCATTGCATAGACTACATATACAATATTCGATTTCTAATGTTGCGACGCGTCGTTTTCAGAGTCAGGCCCTTTCAACCAGCAGATAAACTTCCCCAGCCAATACGCGTCTTGTTTATACTTCTCCACTCTATCATGGCGACGATCCACGGCAGCGATCCACTGTCCCACCTCTGGCAGTCTGGAAACTGACATGTTAGAGGTGTCCAACGAAGAACGTTGGTACTTACAGGGCATGTGCGTCAGAGACTTCGCGTCGCATGGCCCAGACGCGCCTGAAATCATTGTATCCCGCAAGCCGCTCCCACTCCCCATCTCTATCAGCGCAGAGATCCGCACTATCAGGAGGAAGAAACAACCATGGGGGGGACGACTCCGTGCGCTGCGCCGTTGCGAAAAGGTTGAACTTGAGCCGGAATAAAAGCGCCTGGTAATGTTGAGTAGACGCTAATGAGAAGGATAAGTTCGACTCACCTCTGCCTCATTCTCGCTAATGGAAGCGATGTTCTCGTTCCATTCATGCTTAAAAGCATGACCGAAACGCCATAAACGGCCCTCCAATTCCGCGGCTAAGTACCAAGGGCGAAAGGTCGACAACCGGTCCAGTTCATCCTGCGAGAAGCAGAAACGTGTATAGCAGAACAACTGCCTGTCGTACAGAACCGGTGGAAGTTCATCCATCTCCATAAAGACGGCTTTTTGGGCGCGGTGAGCGGGGCTGATGCAGTCGCGGTCGGTACGTGCGAACTTGGCGAGGATAACGGTGGCGAAATCGGGTGCATCTAATGTCGCGCCATAGCAAGGCACGGGGCCATCGTATAGAGGGACAATATGATCGTGCTCTGGACGAAGGGACATCAATCGTCGGTATGCGAGTCAGAGAGGAAACGGGACTCACCCACCGGATTTGGAAGTCTCCAAGTCCAGCTCGCGCGGACATCCAGAAACAGCCAGAAACACTGCATGATGGCGGGGTTGGGTGAAGCGAGGAACGTGTATGTGTATCCATGACACTGACAGTCCTCTGCTTTCGGGAATAACCGCCGCTTCCCTTCCCTCGGAATTGGCCGAAGCACATGCTTTCGGCAATAGCCGACGCTTCGGATTGAACGACAGGTCTGGACTCAGGCCCTGACACGCTATTCTATCTTCCTCGCCCTGCCACGTCCCATCCTGATTGACGACGACTTCCCTCACATTTCCTGCTTGCTCTCTGAAAACCCGGTTGGATTGCTCTCTGAAAAACCCGGTTGGATCGCCAATACGCCTTCCCTGTCGCCCTCGAATCATCCGCCTCCCATAATTCCGCGCGCAACGCCTCATACGTACGGTCGTCTTCCTTCCGCGCGCTTGCTTCACGGCGTTTTGCTCTGAAGTGAGTCCCGCATTATCATGACTTTGCGTGCATTGAAGTGTCGTCCAGGTGGTGGACGTGTTCGTGGACTTTGCAGGGCACGACGAGACGACCACCCTCGCTATTGAGGTGGAGGACGTGTTCGTCGACTTTGACTAGCCAACATGAGCGACATCCGCTGCGGCATCCAATCCGAAACACCCGCCCACGCCGCATGACCATCTCAAGAAGGCGTCCAATGCCCTGGATCCAGACGCCACACAATTTCATCCTCGGGCATCGTCACACGTCGCCGTGGATCCCGCCATGCCTTGAAAAGCTCTCCCAAGTCCCCTCGATATTTTCGTCTTTGTTTCCTCCCACTTCTTTCCCACCCAACATTGTCCCCGACCGTTACACATGCTTGTTCCCTCTTTGCGCGTCCGTGTTGGGCAAAATCGTGCGTTAGTGCTGGACGCGCGCTTCGTGGAATACACGCAATTCATGGAGTCCACTCTTGAACAGCAACCGTTCGACGGCGTCATCAAACTAGCACCACTCGTCGACGTTGTAGGTCGTTTCCTCCTGCTTTATCACCACCCCGTTCACTGATGTCTTGCACTAGCCCGCACAGCGTTTTGAGATCGGTTATAATGTTGGTCCACCACCTCTCATCAGGTGGAACCTTTCGCTGAAACGTTTTCGCAGTTTTTTTCCCCCGAGCAACTTCAAGCGGCGAACAATTGCTCTGCTCAGTGGGGAGACCTTTACGACGGAGCTGCCCTCGCACAGAACTTTTGGGTTGTTCGTCGCGAGGAGAACCGTATCAATGCGGACATCGACAGGTTCTGGCCCATCCCCATGAATCCCGACCACGCAATGCAGACGCAGTGGCGCCATCGGGTATGTCGCTTATTATTTCGCACTGGCTCTAGTCTCACGGTTCTGTTTTCGCTCCAGGTCTTCCTTGAAGTTATGCATTTCTTTCACGTGCAGCGTCGTCTACGCTGGGGTTTACCGGCGCCTCGCCCTCTGGACCCGGCGACTTTCGACATTCCCCGTCTTAACCCTGATGCCCCGCCACCTGTGCCCCCAGCCTCCGAGACTCGTGCTTACACAGCGCCGTTGTCGCCTGAGCCTGAGGATGATAGCGACGATACTGCTTCTACGGCTCCTACTGTGCTTAATGACTTTCCAATCCCCGCTCCCGTTGCTGTGCCTGGTTCTCCGTCCACCCACAGACCCTCCACATCGTACATCACTCGCTTCTCGGACCCCGCTGGGATCTCCAATGCCGACCTACCCAGTTCTAGTGGGGTAACTGGTGCGGAACGGCGTGCTCTGAACCGCGAACTTGAACGGCGCCGTAGAGCACACCCTATTCGTGGGGCGCAGCCTGTGCGTGAGGCCCGCCGAACATCATATTTTCCGATGGAGAACTTGGAGTCGGACGCCATGCGCCGGACTCTGTACCGTAACCGCATGCCCTCTTCGTCGTTGGACACGGACAGGAATGTCCGTGTTCGCGCCCCTCCACCTACTCCAAGCGCTGTCCCTGGACCAAGTTCTACCGTTACTCCCATTCCTGGCTCCGGTCCTACCGCCAGCGAATTCGACCGCAGCGTTCTTATCGCTTCTTTGAAGCGTGCGCTGCCTAACGCCGCTGTCACTGCCACTCTCAGCTTCCTCTCGCATGAGCTAGCTGCCAACCAAAACTCCACAGCGGGGGAGCATGCTGCCTTGGACGAACTACAGGACGCCGTCAACCACTTTCGTTCGAGCCTCGCCGACATCATCGCTCAATATCGGGACGTCCTTCGATGGAGGGAATCTCCCATGCTTACACAATGGGAAGATGAGCGTCGGGCGATGGACGTGGAGGATGCCTCCTTTGATGAGGAAATACGGAGGACGCTTGGACTTGGCCCGCCCCTCCAGGATTCCCCCCACATTCCTTCTCCTCCTCGCCATGAGGGATCATACTGGGTACCTCCCCCGTCTTCCGGCAGCCTCTCAGCACCACCACCATCCTTGGTAGGCCCCGGCATGCCACCAGTGCAGGTTTCGGTTGCATCGGACTCGCCGCCTGCTATGTTTCCTATAGCGGCGTCTACCGACCCTACACCTAGGAATAGTCCGACCGGCACGCCATCGAGCATCGTAGCCAGGAAAGGCTCGGAAACACCCACAAGTTCGCCGACCTCGTCTCAGACCATCAACGACCTCGACTTTGGCAGTTTCGATGCCTCCACGATCCTGCAATACGATACCGCCTGTCGTGTTGATTGGAAAACTCGTGGCCGGAAGCTTGAGTTCGATGTTTATCCCGGAGATAGCTCTCGCGACGCCGACAGCAGCAAAGGGAAGCGCCGTGCTCGAGCTGGATCTGGTCCGGTCATTTTCTATGAGGAGGATACGCCAGTCCTGGCTGGTCAGGAGCGCGCGAGCCCCGTATGGGACATGCCAGGGGATGTGGAAATGCGCGAGAGCTACGACGACGATGAGCCCGACGTTGACGCCGACAAGGTAATTGCCGCTTCTTTTTATCAAGATCTTGCTCGGGATATTAGTGTTGATGCCCTAATGGACAGAGCGGTTGTACGGGCCCTGGAGACGATTGACGCGAGCGCGGAGGCTGACATTCTGAACAAGTGTGTCGACGTCGTCTTCGAGGCGCTAGGATGAATCGGGGAGCTGGGGAGTCCATCGATGATATGAGTTTGTGTGCGATGAATGTGGTTTGCGTGGTGTTTCTGGTTTGCGTGGTGTTTCTTTGTCTTTCTTATTGCATAGGTCGTCGTGACCTTATTTATTTTCTGCACACGGACTTCGCATTTTCCTCTGCAATTTTCTATATACTGACGATATTCCCTGGACTGCAGCCCTTGTTACTTACGACGTGACGACCACTTAGTTATTGTTTACGACCTTATTGCTACGTTTACGAGTCCGGCTTACCATTAGTGCTTCGGTTACTGTTTTGTTCAACTGTACGGCGTTATATGAGAATCTTCTTGCGAATTGTTATTGTTCGAACGTCTAAGATACGAACCCGTGGGGCAAGAGGTTCCGCTGTACACAATGTCGATGGATTCGGATGTAAGATGTCGCACATGTCAGACCCTTGGCACAGCCACAAGCACTTTCGTCCTACCCCCATCTGCCTACACCGTATGCATGTCAGATTACACTACACCCGCCGGCACAGAGTCCTCCATCATGCTCTTGGCCTGACACTTTACTTTGGCCGCCCCCGGAGCAACTACGGCGTCTTTAATCACGTCTCTCGCCTGCCCACTCTCCTTCATGACGGGAAAAAAGAACTCGAAATCATCGACATACTCATGAAGGATGTCGAGGCGCACTGTCATAACATCTAGGCGCCCATCCTTCAACTGCGGTCGGCCTTCCTCGGTGGACCACGACGCGGCTAACGCGTTAATAAAGATCTTGACGATGGTCTGTACAGTGTCAGGTAAGATTGAGGATCACAACAATTTGTGTGATGAACTAACCTTCCTACGCTCCAGTCCTTTGACCGCGGATGTCCCGTCAGGCTCTGGGAAGCGAGCGAGGAAGGTCCGAAGGAACAGAGTCAGCCATTTGCCCGCGCGCGCCTTCCGAACATAGAACTCAAAGTCGGGAAACGAGGCGTTGATGTACTCCTCCTCCGCCATGGTAAACTGGTGCCATATCATGTAAACACCAGTGGTAAAGAATTCCGGGTATGGGTGATCTTGACGCGGTGTATCGAGACTGGAGGTAAGTTAGAACGCCAGTCTAACGGCAAAGAATGAAGACTCACGGAAGCCTCAGGACAGACCGCCGATAGGCTAGTTCTGCGTCACGTTCAGCAGGCGTTAGGTGCTTCATCCAGGTGCGGGGTGTCGACATCAAGGACATGGTGGTGGTCGCCGTTAAAGACTGGAAGTGGACGTCTACCCATCACCGTCCTTTTATACGCTTCCTCGACGCCACAACGTAATATCCGCATCTCCCCTCGGTCATCGTTTGGAGCTTTTGTACACCGGTTGTCGCTTTTGGAGACCGGTCAATGTTCAACCCCAAATCTTTTCAAAATGGTTTGCGCCGCCGTAGGAATATTCAACCAGCAAAGCCCTATGGACAACATGGACGCCGAAGGCCTCGCTACTCGAGAGCGCCCGGAACACCTAGCGACGACGATCCGGCGCCCATTGAGACGCTTCAGTATGAGCGGAACGAATGGGGTGACCTGGTCATGGAGGCTGGGCCTAGTTTTAGCAGCCAGGTGAACACGAAGTACAGGGAGACTTGGACGGTCATAGAGGAATCGAGCGATGGAGAAGAACCGGCGCCAGATGTCGTGCTTGATTGGGTGGACAGCGACAGCGACGCTGAGATTGCCAAGGAGCCAGAGAAGCGAAACACGCTTTCCCGACAACGAGACGTCCTGGGCGAGTGAGTATGATTCAGTCCTCTTTGTTGACTGGCACCAATGATATCGTTAGCGACGTGCCATGGATGTTTGGGCAGGGCGCGGAGGAACGTATAACTTCGCCAGGAGTTTCTGTACGAACTGCTGAGGCTGAAGGGGCGGGGGAATTGTCCTCCGGATGCTTGTGCGGGCTGCAAGCAGCCCGAGAGTGATCTGTATCGCTGTCGGAAAATGTGCTCCCAGCCGCCTCATTTGCAAGGCGTGCTGTCTTTCGGAACATGCTACGAAACCCCTCCATATTATACAGGTACGCTTCTCGCCCTTTTGCTGGATGTATTTTTGAAATTTGCCGTGGAAGAAATGGGATGGCGAGAAATTTGTTCGTATACCCTTGCAGCGGCTGGCCTGCGAGTGTATTTAGGCCACGAGGACGGTTCGAAATGTTTTATGCCGCGAACGACTGAGCGCCTAGTCATCATCCATTCGAATGGCATTCACGACGTGTCGGTTCGGTATTGCAACTGTTTACAGTCTGTACCGCGACGGCAGCAATTGCTACGGTTTGGTTGGTATCCGGCGACTGTACGTCTGCCGGCTACATGCGCAACTCTGGACGCTCTTGATCTATTCCACGCTCTGACCTTGAATGGGAAACTGTCGGCGTATGCCTTCTATAAGTCGATGATTTATCTAACCGATGCATTGGGAATCAAAGTCCCCAAGGTAGCCAAGTTTTACGCGTTTTACTTGATGCTAATGAGGTTATAGAAGCGATATCAACCGTTCCTACGCATGATTCGTCAGTATCGACATCTTCTGTTCATGATGCGTGCGGCAAAGGCAGTGAAAGGGACGGTGCCAGTCATTTCGAGCCAGGGAGCTCGTCCTGAGATGTCCAGCTTGTCCTATTCCGTCCGTGAATCTGCCGCCAGACTGGAAAGAGCGTGTTAATCAGTGAGTTATACATTCATTGATGGAACGAGAAGTGATTAACTGATGGGCCTAAGGTATATCTACCGCAAGACGATTTCTTTGGATGCCTGTTTCCGCCTCACCAATTTACATCGATCCAATCAAGCAACGGATCCTTCACTACATCCGGGCGCGGGCTTCATGTTGGATGATGCAGGCGATTACGGGTTGCACGTATTGAAGAATGCGAGCCAGAAAGATGTAAGTCAATGGCTGTCAGCGACTCTAGGCTTGGGTTGAGGGTGTCATCTAGATGAATACTTGCAGCGGGTTCAGGGCCATTGCCCACGCCGATTCGAAGAATAACACGGGGCTACGCTGCACTGGCGTGGTCGCCGCCATGTGTTCGCGCCATGAAATGGTGTCTCCACAGTCCGTGGGAAATTTGCAGAAGGGCGAACGGTATGATTTTTTGCGTTATACATCTACGTAACGTTGAAGAACGCCTATCAGGTTTTGCAATAGTGATTTCGTGGCGTGCACAGCCTGCGTGACGACCACGAGCTAAAAGAGGTCTGCTTTTCGTATGACATAGCGTGTCAATGATCAAGAATTTCCTGACGCGCATGGAGACTCTGCCCGAGGAACTACAGCTACCGCAAACCATGGAGACGATGCCCGCGATTCCGAAAGCGCATGCTCCCTGTCATCAAATTGAATGTCAAGTCGAGTACGCCATGGGAATTCAGCCTGGAATGGACGAACTGATGGGGAAGCCATCGAGCGAGTTTGGGCATTCGTCCGAATGTGCGCCGCTAGCATCAAGGAAATGGGACCTGGATCGCGAGCGGATACGCTGGATGACCAGTTTCAATTTCATAACTGGTGCAAACTAATCAATTTGGGCAAGTGCCGTATCCTCTACTTGAGGGAATTGCGTAGCTGATTGCGGAGTACAGGAATGATCACCTTGAAGCGGCTGGTAAAAGCTCGCAAGCAGAGTCTAAAGCAAGTCGGCTTGCATGAGGATTTCACCAATCATCTACCCGCCGACACTGTTTCTCGTTGGACGGAAGGAATTGAGGCGTGGGAGCGCGAGAGGCATCACGCAGAGATTGAGAATCCATATGCGCAGGTCGTAAAACGTAGGTAACACTTCGCGCTATCTTTCGACTGCTAACTATCTCATAGATGAGACGGAGGGCCAGGCACGCTATCGAATGCGAGAGGCAGAGCGTCTGGCCATTGAACAGGGTGCACCGCGGTTGCACGATACTTTGCCGACTGGATGTCTGGCATTGGGTTTCTCGATCGAGCAGCAGCAGTACGTCACATCCTTCTTAACGCGTTGTTGAAACTGTGCAAGTGACGGTCATCCTAGGCAAAAATTGCGACTTCTAACAGACGGCGAAGGGACACTCACCCAAGGTCAAGCCAGCGATATACAAAGGAAGCGCGAAGCACTGTCCAGGCAAATCCGATTGTTCCGAAGCAGTCAGCTCGTTTATATGCCTGGGGTGGCTGCTCGGTTGGCGGCCGAAACGGTTGCCCGTAGGGTGCCAATTGATGTCGAGGACCAGAAGTTGTGGATGCCTTCGGATTTTGACGCGAACGTACGACAGACGGTTTGTTCACCAGGTTTCCCGGCGAAGGAGAAGGAACTCCGTATAACGCAATGCAACGATGCGCTCCATGCTATGCGGGACTGTGAGCGTGGGCTGCGGACCTACGCAGCCTTTCGACGCGACGAGACAGATGGCCAAGCTGTCCTGACACGGTCGCAAAGCTCTATCAAAACCATTGAGGCTCGACGGGATTTTAACGCGGACAAGTATAGGCATTGTCGCCGGGCCCTCGAGCGCTTGATCCGGGTGGTGCTTGGTCCGTCGAGCTTCGACCTCTGCGACAGGCCGATGTAAATAACATGACGGGGGGTGGCTTTGATATTGATGTGCTAATGCCGTTGGGTGAAGGTGCGGCGGAGTTGTCGTGGATTTGGGCGAATGAGACGGGCCACGGTATTGATGTGGTCGAAGGTAAGATTGTAATTCTTCAGGTACACTAATTGATTAACTGAGTCAGGCTGCCACATGGAATGGTTGAAGAGCAGGGCCAGATCGAATCGCTGGACCGAAGAGGTGAACGTACTAGAGGAAGAGATGCGACGCATACCAGTGACGTTGGAGGAGAGAGCGATTTGGTGGGATGCGCGCCGGGAGAGCGAGAACACGGAACTTGGTGCGGATATTAAGGAGGGTATACGTGCATATGCAGCTCAGCAGGCCGCCACACAGCGCACATTGGTAGGCGCTTTCAGAGCGATATGGGAAGCTGGCGGGATTGAAGTCGACGAAGCGGAGGACTGGAATGAAACGAATGAGGCGGAAGAGCAGGGTGACAGTGAAGATGAAGATGACGCGGATGCAGATACAGAGTAGAAATATTGGGCAAACATTTATTGAATTATATATGTTTTTTTTAAATTTATTTCTTTGAGACTGCGGGAGAGTAGTACAAGAATATCTGAGTATCAGAAGTTGAGGTGAATGTGACGATGAAGGTATAGTCAAGGTGCCGGCACATCAATGTACAAGCACCTGTGGTTCAGTGGTCGAGTGTGCGCTACCAAGTTAACCTGAGGTCGCGGGTTCGACTACGGGTGTGCTTAAGGCTAGTGTGGGACAACTTTTGCCACTACCTCGTGGTAACGAGGTACTATGACGCTGCTGGGTTGAGGTCAGCCAAGCATCTGTGGTTCAGCGGCATAATGCTCTGAAGTAAAGCATGCTGAATGCTGCAGGTTCGAATCCTGCTATGCTTCTACGAACACTCTTGAGTATCTCTTTTACAGTGTTCCGTTGTGCTTGAGTCCTAAGTATTTGAATTTTTATTTGCCAAAGAAGAACATATTTGCCAAATATGTGTAGGGCGACTAGTAGTCGTTGGGCTGACTATTAGGCAAACAGAGTGTTGTCCTCGGACTATAGGTTAGGCAAACAAGGGAATTAAAGGGTGAGCGGTAGCACGTCCGCCGCCGCGCCAAGTCCGTCGCACAGGCGAGAGAGGGATGCTGGGCCCGTGCAGCCCGATGATGAATCATGATGATACGGCTACACTGCCTTCAGAGTATGATCAGGTGTTTCGGAGGGCTAGTCTTACTAGGACGTTGCCTCTTCCTCCGTTGCCAACGCCGCAGAAGGAGCCGATATGAAAGACGTCTTGATTTCTCTCTTTAGTAATGAACTTTGTAGTCTTTCTAGCTGTTGACGATGTTGCGAATGTGATTCCTTAATATACTTGTTGTACGTCTTCCGTCTCGCGCTGTTAGAGCCTCAGGTTTCAGAGCATCCCGGAGTCAATGTCTCGTGTAAGAAAATGCTTCCGGAGATGTGACTGTACATAAGTAGACATAAGTCTGAACTAACTACACGAGGCTACACGCAGACTGTTTTAAGTACAAGCCTTATGTCATACCCGGAGCAAGGTAGGATCCATTTTAGGACTTATGCCGCACGTTTCAAGTGGGAGTTGCTCAAGCAGTTGCTGAGCAGTTGCCTGTTCGGCAACTCGATCGAGTTGCTGTCAGTTTGCCACCTGTGTTAGTCGAAGATGGTCCAAAGAAGGCCATGCAGCAAAAACGACGCCAGAAATCGCGTCAGTTGCATGTACACACGATAGTAGAAGTTAAGAGGGAACCGATCATTGCAAAAAAAGGACGTGTCAGCACTGCACGTGCATACCATGACATCATAGAATTTAACCGCCCTACCGATTGGACTTAAACGACAGACTACATACATACATCGCTTGCCGATCGTCTTGTATGTAGTGTCTGTTTGGAAGAGACTAGTGATCGGACCAGTTACACAAATAGCGATTTCCCTTAACCCTTAACCATAACCAGTTAAGCAGTCAGACTGGTCAAGTTATATCTGGTTAAGTAGTTTTAACCAATCATAACCATAACCGAGTTAAGACCAGCTATGATCGGTCAAGACTTGTCAGGCAGCAATAAAATGGCACTTAGTAAAAGTTGAATATGGGACCACCACACTTGAACTAGGTATCGTGTGCACACTAAAGCATTAGGACTTTATTACTATGCTTCGTGGGCGTTATAGTAGTACCCATCTCTGAAATGCAGCGTGAACTGAGAACTCCGGCACTCACTTCCATAATTTTTGTTATATTGCTCTTCATTCAGTGTGATGGGCCTTTTAGATAGTTGATAAATTCAATAACAATAACAATGTTTGTTTTCGCTATAAAACTCATAGTGAATTCAGTTCACAACACTTTATACTTACAGTTCATGATAGGATACTGTACTTTAGATGCGAGTAAGACTCCTCTACCACCCAAAAATGAGTAAAAATTAAAGATGTTTGAATACACTATAAGAACACATCCCGACATATCCGAGTGCGAACACAGCCTTCGTTGCGTCTCTAGAGCTCTTCCGAGATGAGTTCCGTCATTCAGTCTGATCATTCGAGTGGTGATCGATGGTCAGATCTTGACCTCCAACCACCACCACCTCGCAACGCTTAGACCCCAGCACGAGGACCACAGCCACAGCCCCCATGATGACACCACCTCCGCCACCACTTCCACAGCGACGATGCTAGCACAACCCGGAAATGACAACATACTAGAGACCTCAATGAGTCTGACGCGAGTCAGACTCGCGACTCGCGACGCAAGTACTCACGTCAAAACAAGTCAAACTTAGTCCTGTGGTGATCGCGCCCCCCTTGGGTGGGAACCGGCAGATTACGTGATATCCAAATTGGGATGACGCGCCGTGGACGCGTCGCAGAGCATGTACACTATCTTGTCATGTAATTTTGCAGTGAACGACTTTAAGTTACACTATGGAATGTAGCTGAGGTATTTTTGGGGCTCAGGAGAGCCCGAATCGAGTAAGATTCCATTCCATGCGCGTCGGCTGCACAGCCACCCGGCAACCTACAAATCCACTATATCTTCAAGGTCTAACATTATTGAGCTCAAAAATTTTTACCAATAGAGTGAGTTAGCTTATAGCATACATCAACAGCTTGTATTATGTTGTTGAATCAGGATATGCAACTAAACGTGTCCACAGCGCATCATCCCAATTTGGATATCACGTAATCCGCCAGTTCCCACCCAAGGGGGGCGCGATCTCTGACAGACTACATACTGTACACTAGAGATGGACGCGAGTATAGAGTATAAAAAATACTCGTGAATAAATGTGTATTCATTGTGCGAGTCAAGAATATACTCGCAGATGAGTACTGTAGTGTTACGACCCCATGTTCACATAACGCGTAACATGGGGTCGTGAACTGAACTAATTTGAGTCCCGTAACGCATAACAGGTCAAATTTTCCGCTTCGGGACCCTCAAAAAGGAAATTCTGCGCGCGGCGGCTGACGCCACTGCTCCTTATAAGGAAACCAGACCCTGAATGAACTAACATCTTATTAGTTCACAGATATAACGCGTAACACCCCGTGAACATGGGGTCGAAAGACTACAGTAGAGTAGAGTCTAGAGTATTTGGTGAGTAGTGAATCTACATCTAGTGCCATGAGTATTTAGTAGACTCATACTCATGAATACTCATCACTTCATCTACATGCAATAGCTCAGCAGATATGTTGTAATCCTGCTCCACCTTTATCTCTAGTCTCAACAAAAGTCCTTACTAATATAAATACGACTCAATATCCTACTTGCTAGCTTAAATAAATCCGCCGACTATCTAATTTGGTGAGTATACTTGAGTATACTCGAGTATTTATATACTCAAGACTCATGAATACTCGCGAGTAGAGTCTTGAGTAGAGTAGAGTCTTGAGTAGAGTTGTGAGTCGTGAGTATTGGTCTTGAGGTATGAGTTACTCGCATGATGAGTATGAATATACTTGAGTATAGGCTCGCGTCCGTCTCTACTGTACACTTTAATTCAATTTGTCGGTCACGGGTCACAGGCGACCCGAAATCGACGAAAAGTCACAGCGGTCACAGCGAAATTCCCAAAAAAATCGCCGGCGGGGCCCCCGCCAGCCTCCCGACGCAGCTCCGCGGCGGCGGGAATTACCATATATGGTAATTCGTCGAAACTATAATTTCGTCGGACCGGTCACAGGTCACATGGCCCGACGAATTGAATGAAAGTCTACAGTACACGGTACCTACTTGTTTGTCACCATGTATCGTAGTCTGTTTATAAGAGACTAAGTCAAACTTAGACTCGCGTCGGACTCGACTCGCGATGACTCGCGAGTTATTGCGAGTCTACTCGTGAGTACTCACCATGAGTCTGAGTCATCTCGGATACTCGTGAGTACTCGTGAGTCCATCACCTTCCAGTATTCATGCTCAGCGAGCATCCCCGGGCAATGGCACGGGGACAGTCAGCTGGGCATGAGGATGGGATGGGAGTGATGGTAGGAGAGTGGGGAAGATGGTAGAGGAGTGAGGGACGTCCTCTCACATCATCCCACCCCTCACCTCCTCCTCCTCCTCATGTTGCATCCTCCTCCTCCTCATCGCCATCCATCTCAGTCGTCATGTCATCGCCATCATCGTCGAATGCTGCCCACTTGCTGGGGCTTATGTGTCATGTCTACATTTCCATGAAGACGATGTGAAGTCGGTCTCCATTTATATGGACGCCGACTTAGAGTCGAGCGCCGGTGTCATTGTCGCCGACTTGAAGTCGAGCGACGGAAGTCGTCCTCAAGATCTGCTACTGGCGCAAAGCCAGCAGCAGCAGGCCCAGCACAGAGCCAGAGCCAAATCCACACCCCACAGGCTGTCTGACAATCGTCAGAGCAGCGGGAGCGACAATCGTCACTCTCTGGGTGGTTGTGGTGGTTGTGGTGGTGGTTCAGAAGAAAGAAATAACACTCGATCAGACGCTGATGCGTCGCTTCGGGACTCGGCTCGGATCGCCGAATCGGGCAGGATAATCGCGCACGTCTCGTTCTCGAGACGTTGCGGACCATTTGCTCTGCGAAAAATTCATAAATTTAGTTTAAATATATATCTAAATATTTGCGAGTCATCGTGTGATGACTCGCAGTCTGAAAGTGAATACTTAGACCCGTGCTTGCACTCGTGAGTATGTGACTCATGAGTCACACAAGTCCGAACGCCAAGGTGCCCGAAGCGAGTCGAGTCATCGGGTGACTCGGTGACCCGGTGACTCGTTGAGGTCTCTACAACATACACTATCCAAACCCACGCCAATGAAGACCACCCTTTCAGAATAATCATCATCAAAGTTTTCCTGTCAGGCAATAATGATGACGATGATGACCCCGCGGGTTAGAGGATCTGGGAACTTGACGCTGCGCTATCTGTTGACAGATGGCGTCATCAAGGTACACTTTTTTCACTGTATTTTTATCGTGACTGACTGCAGATACAAGGACTAGGCGAGGGCATGAAAGAAAGCACAACATCCACACTGATGACGACGACGAACATTCCCGGATGGCAACCCTGACAGGTGACATCCTCAAGATTTGCCCTTTTTTGGTCTGCTTTATTACTCATTTGCTTGCAGTGCTAGGACCACGGCACCTCGACAATAACTACTCCAGTATGAGAATGACGATTACGTCTCCATGACAACAGCTTTGCTGTTGCACTGTTAGCTGCAGGTGGCGTCTTTGAGGTGTATATGCTTTTCTCTATAATTAGCTTTAACTGATTTGTACTGCCGCAGTCAATTCACGGATGACAGGATAAGCTCGACACCCCATAATCATCAGGAAAAGTGGTCCTGCCATTAAGGAGACTCAGGCTAACTATAGGGCATATGATTGCCTTAGGACATGTAAGTCCAGGATTCTCAAAGGTCTTCCTAAGCCACAGTCCACGGGTGCCTCATTCCTAAGTCAACCTCAAGTCAACTTAAACTGACTTGAGGTACCCTTGGTACTGTACTATTACAGGCTAGTCTTCACATAACGCGTAACACGCAGCTGTGAAATGAAGAGTTCGGGGCACCATAACACGTAACGCAACCTCGTGAAGAGCTATTACTGTAGTATTTCGACCATAGGTTCACAGGGTGTGACCTGTGACCTCATGAACATGTTAAGTGACATGTTCATGCTGGTCAAAAGTGTGTGACCTAAAAAAAATTATGTTCATTGAGATTTTTAACTTTCTGCTTTTTTAGCTTAATTTTACCTATAAAGTAGATGCAAACAGCAGAAATAGACAATTTTCATCATAAATAGAGTAAAATGGAAGAAAAAACTACTAAAATTAGGCCGAAGAAGCAAAATTTAGATCAAGTCAGATTTGTGACCAATTTTAGGTATGTTCACAGGGCCTTGTGACCTAGTGACCAACTACAATTAGGTTCACATCATGAGGCCTCATGACCTGTGACGCGAACCTATGGTAGTAATACTACAGTACTGTAGACTTTCGATCAATTCGTCGGTGCATGTGACCTGTGACCTCACTGACGAAATTTTGGTTTCGTCGACTTACCATATATGGTAATTGCCGCCGCGGCGGGAGCCCCGCCGGGGACTTTTTCGTAATTTTTTCAGTGACCAGTGTGACTTTTCGTCGGTTTCGGATCCTCTGTGACCCGTGACCGATGAATTGATTTGAAGTCTACAGTAATTCATAATGGTTTTTTAGGTGATTTTCATCTAATTTACCCTTAAAATCACAGTATGCATACACAGTGACTTCTATTCAGTGTACATATATGAAATAAGGAGCTAGGACAATGGTATAATGCTATAAGATGTGGCAGTAAATAAATACACAAACAAAAAGGTAACTAAGGCAGTACAGGGAACAACTTCAAGTCCCCGCTGCCATCGCAGCTCCCTAGCAGCCTACCATTGCGCGTGTTCGTCATCTGTTGCATTGTGAAGGAAATTCTCTTACTTTTAAAAGCTGTTTGCTACCCAATGAAACAGTCCGCCAGCAGTATACTGCGTCCAGGAATATTGCCGCTCACCCTTTTGAATTGGGCAGTTAGAATGGATGAGTAATGCAGATGGGATGAAGATCGTGCAGCCCGAGGGAAGTCGATCACTAATTTCAAATCTCACAGTACAAGCTGCCCTCCACGCTTGTAGAATCCGTTGGGCTTGTTCGCGCTGTCGGCATGGGGATCCGTAACCATCTGAGGCCTGCTGTTGACGGTAAGGCAAGAAAAGACACTATTGTTGAAGTTTTTGCGAAGGTGGGGGTGTTTAGCATGCAGTTACAACTGATGCGCTTCATAGATGTCGTACATCGGGTGGTTATCGGTGCAAAAGAGATCTAAGCAAAATGAGTGGATGGGTGTTACGGCGTTTCGAGTGAGGAAAGCGTACAATTAAGGAAACCAGAGGCATGCTGCATTGCGTGGTTTGCAAGTAAGCCTTGCATGAAAATGCGTGCTGATTTTGAGAGCCGCCGATTATCAGGATGCTTGATGTGCATGAGTACAAATGACTAGAATACAATCTTGAAAAGACGTGCCTTTTCACCCCCACCGTGTGAGACACACACTGCGGTCGCCGGAAAAGACCCTCACTTGTGCTTCTTCTCCTTCTGGGAAAACTTGACGCTACGCGAACCCTTCTCGATGGCATCCACCAGTGGCTCCACCACCTTCTTCTTCCAGCGCGCCACGTCTTTCGGAGTTCCGCCAATGCAGGCGATCATTCGATGCTTCCGGTCCACCAGAGGAATGCTTCCGTGCCCCTCGTACCGTAGATGGGTCCAACCTGGTTGAGCACAGAGGGCATCGGCATCGCGCTGATCTTTAGCCAAAGATTGATGGAGTCCACCAAAGCCCAATGAGTTCATGGGGAAGTCATCGGCATTGAGGTCGAATTGCATAATGTGATCCATGGCATCTTCGATGTGGCGCCAAGTTGAATCCTTCACATCTTCCCCCTCCTCATCTGCGTGTTCTTATTGCTTCCGTGCGCGTCGTTGATGCGACTCTTCCTGGTAGGCTTCCTTGCGGCGTGGAGGAAGGGATGGATGTTGTATCTTTGACGGTGACGCGTTCAATGGTGGTATGCGCGACGTGGGCTCTGTATTGTTTGAAGCGTCTGTTGTACCATCAGAGGGAATGGAACGCGCATTTGACATGAGAGCATTCGACACAGAGGGTGTATTATACAAAGATGCATGAGGGAAAGAAGGGGAGGCAGGGGTTGAAAGGTCAGAAAGTGGCGTAAGCAGTGATGGAGGCTCCAGGGAGTGCGAGGGCGTAGTAGTATGAGAGATTTCCAAAAGAGGAGGGCGAGGACACGTAGATCTTGCAGATCTGGATAAGGAAGTCCCGCTTAGTTGAACAAGAAGTAAATGTCGGGCTTTCCGTGATGCCTCATTGCTGACGAGAAATATAGAGCGCCGAAGATTGTGGCCACGACTCGCAAAGGGAAGGGTTGGGTTGAGGTTACGGAGCTCGTATCGTACGTTGACGCTTAAGTGCGAAGATATGATTAAGCTGTTAGTTCACATTTGTTCGACTTGTTTAAGTGTGTAGTGTATGCGAGGTTAATGAGCAGTCTTTGAGCACTGCTTAAGCAGTGCTCAAGCCCTCGAGTACAGACTGATGAGAGCAACATTTAAGCCTACCAACTTAAGCATGCAGTTAAGCAATCGCTTAAATGGCGGTGGAGGTATGGCACGAGAAGTATCAGTCACGTATGAGCACAGGTTCGCTTAACAAGGCTTAAATATGCTCAATGAAACAGTCTTTAAGCAGCAGGCTGGGATGTTGGGTTTCTTAAATAAAGTCCATGAATTTACTGTTTCTTCAAAGAAAAGCGCAAAATCCGCTGTGGATTGACGCGTAGAGTTAACGGTGGAGGAGTTCCCAGCGCCAGCCTTAGTAAGCTTGAGCTTGGACCTATGCTTCTCAAACCATCTCGTCAACTTTGAACTTTGTGACAGTATATTGCGCGTTGCCTGCATCCTAAATAATGGGTGAGCATCGACCTCCCATGTAGGAATGGACTTACCACCACTAGTTGCACGAGTTCCAGCTTTTGCTGCCGGGAAGGCTTGGTTGATACTTTGTCAAAGAAATCTGAAAGAGAAGAAAATGAGGACTTCATATTGAATGAAGCAGGACGCGAAGATGAACCATTGAGGATGGCCTGGCCAGCTTTATTGGTGAGTTTTCTGCGCTCTGTCATCCTGAATGTCATGGTACGTTGCTAGTTAGCACTTGGATGAGGATACGCGTGTAATTCAGGATGATGATTCAAAGAGTCCGATCCTTTCATGGTATACTTATCCAATTGGGACACTCCTTCTCGCACGTTCTTTATACGTTTTTGCCTCGCCACTTATAGGACGTTTAAAGCTACTTCGTGATTTCATGATTTCAAGGAAATCAGAGCCTACGTTTCAAGTGATCTACCCAGGAGACTGATGATAGACATGCGTGTGCACGCCGTACAAGCCCTTCACTTGCACGATGCTCTAAGGCAATTTCAGCTCTTGTCCTTATAAATCTCAGGAGTGACAGGGCCTAGGACACGCGCCTTCCGATCCCTCTTCGACCGGCGGAGCTCTGAAGATGCGGGAGGCGTGACATCGTCCTGCTTCCGCCGAACCGGCGCGCAACGGTTCTTGCTGATTCGAGGGGATGCCTTGGGAGGAAACTTCTCTTGAAGGTCGTCTGAGAAAGCGTGGTCGTACCCAACACATTTCATCTGCAGGATATTAATGCACTGAAAAGTAAAAGTGTACTCAGATCGTGCTGCATATGAATGAACACTTGCAACCGTACCTCGTCTCCAGAAATGAGGGTGTCGACGACATCGGCGGGCGATACGCATATGCCCTTTCTGACTTCGACTTTCTTCATCTTGTGCTTTACGTCCTCCTCCTTTGGATCATCCACACCTGTCTTTCGCAGAGCGATACGTGCTCGCATCACAAGATAGCTCTCTTGATGATCCTTCTCTGCTACCAGTCTACCCCACATCATCTGTATCTAAATACGACAAAAGCAATGTTCAGACATATTCAAATAACTGAATGGGACACCGGAGGCAATCGTGAGGGGAGGTAACAGTTACCTGCCTGACAGGCAGGTAGTCAGGCAGGTAACTGGCAGGTCGTGAATTTGCCGTAGATTATGATAGAGTAAGCAAGTATTATGTCACTCACTTTAGTCCTTGGCACTCTCCCACCGCAGCACAATGTTCGTGTTGTGTTCGTCGGCCTCAGAAATTCTTCTGGGGCTTGTTCAATGTCATATCTTTGTTCTCTTTCACTTTTCTTCTGCGGTTTGGCTTCGCGCCGGCCGCTGCGCCCTCGATATGTTCCGGGGCATTCTGGTGTTCGTCTTCGCGACGACACCAATTTGACAACAATGCTTGCTGCGTAAGCCCTCACAAGTGAGGTGACACTTATACTGGACCATGATCTTCTGTTTCTTTCTTTTTTTGCAACGCGATTAATGCAGATCCAAGATGCGTAAGCCCTCTGGACGAGGCCACATGCACTTTTTTCGCATTCGGCTCTCTCAACGAGCAACATGCACACATAAGCCTCCCGGCGGAGCTGCAGAACTCGTGAATGATGAAGACGCACTTGAAGATGCTGGATTCACCCCCGCGCCATCATATTCTCGCCCAGTAACAAGCGAGGAGCAGGACTTCTGAGCTGGAAGGCGTCGCGGATGCTTCTAGGCGCAGATGGTATATATTCTTTCTTTCCATCCTCGTGTCATCGCCTGCCTCGCAGCCACCGTCTCCTCGCGGCCACCGTCTCCTCACAGCCGCCATCTCCTCGCCACCATTTCCTCCCCTGCCCCCACCTTTCTGTACTTGGTTGAGCTGCAGTTCTTGCTCTTGCAAGTAGCCGGGGCCTCACCAATGTGTATCGTACATGTCGCTAACCCCCGCGCAATTGCTCGGGGGTTGTCGGCATGCACGAAATGTTCTTCCAACCTCTCCGTTCCTCATGGGTGCACACCCGCCACCTGCCACCCGTTTCGTACCCGCGCAGAAAATTACGGAGAACCCATACCCGGGCGTAGGCGTCGGGTGCAGGTACTTATGGCATCGGGTTCAGGGTGGGAGTGCTCATGAGCCCATGCTATTCACTATCAATAGTGCATGGTTTCTTTGATGATGATGGTGGTGGGAATTGGGAAGCTGACTGTGCAGACAGGGTACACTTCCCAGTCACTGGACCTGACGCAGATGGCCCCGCAGGTCCCAACAGACATACATGAATCAAAGTACACGACAATGAAATCAATGATGAAGGAATTGATGAAAGGAATGGTCAAAGCTAAGCTGCGCGACACATGTGGGATAAAATTCAATGTGTTAGAGCTACCTGAAACGACTTTATTGAATCTAATCTAATCTTGCCCTTATCAAGGGGGTTCCGGACTTAAAGTCCGATACATCCGGCAGGTAGGTAGGGTCAGCGTCGAGGTCCAAAAAAAGTTTTCTCAAACTATGATATTTTGGGTCATATTTGGGTCATAAATTGTGTATTCAAGTATTAGCTGCCATTCTCCACTATAACGAGACATATCCGCGCCGGCGGCGATGCTAAAATGTATAGCGAATGACAGCTATCCAAATATAGTAATCACCCTTGGTTGCCGCCTTCTCTTGCCCACCCAAGCTACCCACCTCACGGAAGACAGTTGCGGATATTCTTGGCGAATGTGTACTGTAGTGTTTCGACGCAAATTCACATAACGGGTCACGGAGGTCTTTGAAGTGAAGCTATATATACACCATAACGGGTCACGGACCACTTTGGCCAGGCACAAGCCTCCAAATAAGGAAATTTCAGGTCCCGCCTATGGCAGGACTGTCCAAATAAGGCAATTTAAGGGTCTGTGAAGCTGTTTGCTGTAACTTCAGACCATAACGGGTCACAGGCTGTGAAGTTACGGTCGAAACACTACAGTATGTGGCATGAAGGTGGCAGAGGAGGAGAGAGCAAGTGCGGTCAAATGTACACGAGCTGGATGTGAGACGGGTTGGGTAAGTCTCATCTACGCGTTAAATGATGGTCTTGCTGACCAGAAGGAAGTTCCATACGCCCTGTATAGGCATGGATTTTATTCCACAGCGTTGGACATGCGACGGCTGTGGAACAAGAGGTGGAAAGCGCCGCAGATGATGGCGCGGGGAAGAAGTGGGGTCAGGGGTCCATACCAATATGGTAAATAACGCATCACGTGCTACATATGACGTCATAGAGGTAGGTAGGGTCTACGCCGACCTCTCAAAAAAATTAAACGGCCCTGTGTACGAAATTTTAATTTTGGAACCCCCTTGGCCCTTATAGCTGGTGGAGCAGGTATCAACGACCTGCCGGCTACCTGCCTTACGACCTGCATGTCACCTGCCTGTCAGGCAGGTCACAGTTACCTCCCTACACTATTGCCCCCGGTGGGAGACTCGGCGTACGTTCGCGGGGAAACCAGCAAATTGAGCAGACTCAATCCTTCCCGCCGGCCCGAGCGTGTATTCTCCGACGTACAACCAGCGAATCTTGTCCTCCGAAGTATGCTCACTGAAAACATGCAGCGGCGTTTTATCGACGCCTATGTCTGTCCGCGATGTGAACAATGGACCCGGACGACCGGCCTGAGTCACGGAAAGTGGACTGAGATCTCGGGAAGGGAACAACAGACGCAGGGCTTCTCCATCCGGGGATGGACTCATGTTTGCTGGAACGGTTGCGATAAGATTAAACGCGCCACAACCATATTGTTTATTCAGCTCGTCGCGAGATGCCAAAACATTTTCCTCAGCTGGAGGATTGATGGACACAGACGGTTTTCAATCTAAAAGGTAGCGTGTCTATATTGGTTCGTAGACCTGGTCGAAGGGGTTAATTGTTGATCACAGTGGAAAGGGAATGAAATCACAGAGAAGTCGAAAGCCCCATTCTGTTCTTTCGGTCGAAAATCTTCGAAACACATGGGCTCTGTGAGCGTTGGAAGGACAGTATCCTATAATGACGACGTAAATGAAGCCGAATTCAAAATATAGGTAAACCTTCACCTCATCTTGTGCCCGCTTCCGCTTCTGCCCAGCGTGATGTGTCGACTCGAGAGTATATGTCGCGTTCGGGGGAAGTCGAATAGTGTTGTGGTGTCTGAGAGCTGCGTCAATTCACAGATTCCCCGTCGTTGGACTTGCCACGCGCCTCGGGAACAACGGACATTTCCTTTGCAGGTCGCGAAGAAGAGCCATCGGGAGGCATAGACAGCTGTTCCAGTTCCTGCTTCACGACGTATGTCTGTTCACGAAATCCATACATAATGAGTCCCGTTAAGAGTCGAATGTATGTATACTGACCTTGGCGCCAAATTCCTGCAGGTCTCCATCCTCATCGTCTGATACAGTCAAATCAATGGTGTTTCCAGCTCCTCCACCTGCGTTAGATTCACTGGTCGCGTGTTTTGCGCGTCTGGCAGCTGGCGTTGCTGGAGGCGTCGCGGGGTCAAAAGATACAGCTGCTGATCCCTGCTGTATGGTCATAAAGGTACAACAGGCCAATGTACATGCATACTTTCAGGCGGTCTTCAATCCTATTATTGGCCTGTGGCGCGTAGTGTTAGTCGTATCGGGAATCCGCATGTCCACCAGAACACACCGATTGGCCCAATTTTGCTTGCAATGCCCTCCTTACAGCGGTTTCCAAAATTCTTGGACCGACACCACCCGGGTGATGCCGATACTTGCAGATACTTGCAAGTACTTACCACTCGTGCCTTGCTCTACGCTGTAAGTCTCTATTTTCGGTGTCCAAGACTAGCACTCGATTTGGGAGCCCCGAGGAGGCTGGCGCGGGTAGGGGGAATCGGGGCGACGTTTCACGCGGCTGGCAATAGGCACGTGATCCCGGGTTTCCTCTTTCCGTCCTCCCACCATCTAGAAAGCCTCCAGCATCGCCAACGCGACTTTCCCGCGTCGTTGAGCAACTCTTTCTTTTTCTTTGGCTTTGGAAAGTCGGCGTCAGCCCTTACAGGTCCTTTCCAGCTAGGCGGGACGACGTACGACTCGGGACGACGACGGAGCTTGTTCGCTTCCCATTTTCACAATGGCGCCGAGGAATCCTAAGGCTCCCGAACCCCAGACTCGCAGCCTGCGCTCTACCAACACCTTATCGGGCCAATCAGGCAGTCTGGATGGGGAACTGTGGCAAGAACTAGGCAAAGCCACCCGTCGCAGGCGTCCGGGCGTTACCTTGGACGACGCGGTGCGCAGCTTCGGAGGCATAGAAAATGTCAGCCCGAGAGATGATATCGAGGAAGCAGACGCTCCGGAGCCCAGCGACGCGCTGGATGACATCGAGGACGCAGACACCTTTTCGCAGCCGGCGCATCGGGAGGTGCCGAGTTCCAGCCCTCCACGAGCGTCGGGCTCAGGATGGAGTTTCACACCGTTCGAGCCTTCGGCGTCGTCCGCGCCAGCCCAATCGCGCTCAGTCCATTTCGCGCAGGAAGAGACGGGGACAAACCAGTCTACCTTGGCCCCGTCTCCGATTATAGTCACGTCCGGCTACGAGCCAGCGTCGTGATCGGTGAAGTCGCCTTCGAATCAAGGTCATCCGCCTAGGACTCAGGGAGACGCTGCGGCGAGCTCACTGGGAACTGGAAGGACCACCTTCGGTTCCGCGACGAATCCGGCCGCGACAAAGACGTCCAGCACGTTCAGGCCAGCGACCACATTTGGGTCTAAGGCGGCAGTTTCCCCTGCCTCTGCAGCCTTTCGCGCAGCAGCAATTCAGTCAGGTTAGTGCGCCTGCAGTTTCCTGGGGCCTCACGCGCTTTCTGCTCCCACGAAGCTAACCCCGCGTCCAGGTTTATTCGCGAACCACAAGGAACAGATCGTGGAAGTCCCACCTTACAAGGAGCCCAGGTTCGGAGGGTTTGGCGCGTTTGGAGCCCCCCAACGTACGCAGACGGGCCCAAAGTCAGGTATGAGCCAGGCGGTTCGGGAGTGACGAGTAGCTCACCCCAAAAGCCACAGGCGGGACCACAGAGATTCCTCGGACGACGTTTGTCGCAGACCCGCCGCTAGTTCCTAAGGCAAGGGTTCCCCCTCCCCAAGCTCAGACTCAGACGCTGCCGGCGGACAAGCCGAAGGTGGCCAAGGAGCGCGAGGAACCACGACGAACACAGACAGAGCAGCCGCCGCCAAGACTAGCACTCAATTCGTCAATTGCGCGTTTTGCACCTTCGCGTGTTATAACTTGTTGAACGGTCAGCGGGTCGATGTTAGGCATTGCTTACCTTTTCCTTCTGTAGCTGAGATAGATATTTGTTGCGCTCTTCGAGAATAGTGTCACGCTCGGCTCTAAGATGCGCGATTTCATTGTGGACCAGTTCTGCTTTGGTGTCCAGGATGATGGGAAAAGGATTGGAGGTGACAACGTCGCGCGTGACAAGGGCAGCCTGCAGCTCTGACTGTTACTTATATTTACTGCACTGTCGGCGAGGACAACTAGTAGTTTACTATTATTTGTACCTGAGTACCTTTGTACGTAGTCGGCTTATCACATCGTTTCATCGTTTCATCTGGAGCTCAGTCATGCAACGTCAACGTTGGATTTTGAACATCGATGGCGGGCTTGCTCGTAGTGTACTTGCGGAACTAACATAGAATGCAATTTATTATTAGAAGTGCTTTCAGACGTTATGGAAAGTCATCCACTGCGTATAAGGGCAGCGGAGATACACAATCTAGAAAGAAACTACAAATCACAAGTTATATGAATCTCCCTGAACTCAAAGATGACTGAATAACGCTACAACCCCAGCACCTATCACTAATGTTTGCATTCAGATGTTCAGTCAGCAAGAGAGGTCACTTACATCAAGCTGTATTTCAATTTTGTCCATCTCTTCCAAGTTCCAAGAGCACGCGCGCGTCCTTGTACAATCCCCACAAGGCTCCGAGGAAACCAAATACCCCATCGTTCCAAGCCTCGCTGTTGCGTGCGCGAAGACTGTTGATGTTACCCATAAAATTGTCCCTGAATATTCCATTAGAGGCGGTTACAGAATTCTGCTGTTGAGAGTCAACGTACGGAGATTCTGGGCGAATCTTGTCCCACAACGCTTGTCGTTCAAGAGTAGAGTGCCCCAAAGATATGTGCGCCATGCGACCCTGCGCCTCTTTGCACCTCTGAAGCGTAGACTTGATGATAGACCCCGGCCAAAAGCATGGGATTAGGTAGAAATAGGCCGAAGAGGCGATTAATACAAGCCAGAATACCACTGGGGACAACCCAGAGGATGCTAGCTCGGCCGTGGGGGCGGTCTGGGGCGGGATACTGGGCGCCATGAATATCGATGGTGGTGGTCAGTGGCCATCTTGCGTTCCATGTTACGACCCCGGCCTCGTATCGAAATGTCACCAACGGGTCCTTCTCGTCCTTCTATGTCACCAACGGGTCCTTCCTTGCTTCTCGTCGCGTGCTCCGAGTACCTCTCATGTCATAAGCACTTCAACGTCTCCACCTCACGCGTCTTATCCTCAGCGTCTTCGCAAGATGGAAAAGTTCCCACCGGCCAGCGAGGTGAACAAAAACAAACCGTGGAATGCATGAGAACCATTAGTCAACAATCACTACACTGACCGCACGCTTCTGGTTTATTTGGTAGTTCCTCCTCTTACCGTCTTAACAGCGCGATAATTCAGCATACCCGCTCATTTGTAGCTTACCCCCAAATGGTCACAGTTATCAAGGAGTTTTGGGCCGCCGGACGGGGACAACCTGTAGTCGCTTTAGGCATGTCAATAACGCGACTAACGATCCTGCATACCTCATCGTCGATGTCGCTACTAGTCTCGTCGTCCATCTCCATCCTGCTTGCTAACTCTGGCGAATCCTGGCTCTCAGCAGGCTCGGTATCAGTCTCATAGTACAGATTGGCAATGTCCTATAGGCGCTTTGCTGCCCGAGTGATTGCGAGAACGGATAGTCAGCGCTCGAGGCAGACAGGTTGACGTTCCCTTGGTCGTTGCGCGTGGTGTTGTTCGCCTGAGACAGATCGGAGTATGAGGGGCTTTTCTTCTTTAGAACGGAAAGCTTTCCTCGAGGGTACGAACTGTTTCTGGCGATGAGCGCGCGGGGATCGCGATAGAGGGAAAACAGGCGAACTTGAGACCACTCGGCTTCTCGATAGGAGTTGAAACTATCAACGATTAGTTCAAGTACGTAGTTTTGAAGACTGAAAACGCACTATAGCCCGTCGACGTGATGCGGCTATCGCCCTTCATATGCATCGTCGTCTCCAAGTTAAACGTGATTTCAGGGATCGAAATCGGGCGAAGGTGACGAAGTTTGAACAGCCGTGTTCTCCAAGCGCGTCGTTGGGTGTACGCTATACGAGGACCTCTTTCTCCAGATTCTCTTCGCCGAGCGTCGTTATGCCCGGCAAAGAAACACCGCTCTCCGTCGATGTTATGAGCAAAGTAAGAGGCAGAATAGGTGTGAAGTCGTCCGCCATGATGATCGTGCAAGGCGCGAGCGGGATTTAGGTATGCCAACAAAGTATAGCCGGTGTACGATTACTGTTTGAAACAAATAAATCAGAAGGTCGGCAGCAGTACAGGTCGGCGTCTAGAAAGTCGAAGAGGTAAATGAGGGTAGGACGAAAGACGAAAACATGACTGAGTATAATGCGCTGGGAAGGTCACGCGTCCTGACACAGCTACCAAGGTGAGCCATACTTTCTTAGTATCAAATCGGCCTGCAGAAACGAACATAATGAATTGATACTTCGTTCGGACGGGAAGCTATTTTCTCCGCGATGGACAATAGACTTGCTCAAGGAGATCCACTACCGTTGGAACGCGACGGTGACGATCTTCTCGCCCATGACATTGATGATTGAAAGGCTCGCCAGTACCATAGATCATTGTACATGCCGGCAGGTATCGTCCACGGCGACGATTTAACAAAAATCAGACAACTTGAAGGTCATCTTGACGATTCATGAAGATGGTTTCGAATGCGATAATTATAAGGACTGACTATTAGATGGCGTAGACCGTAGACAGTGAGATGCGTGGAAGCGAGACAATATTCGCAGCCGGCGGCGGCGGCTAGCACAAATTGTAATATCCAGGATGACGTTGGATAGAGGAAAGCGTGGCGAGGCAAGAGCATCAGGAATTGCCCCACTGGCAAATATCTCCTGAAATCGTTAGAATAGTCGAAATATACATGAAATACCAGATATTCACTGTTTCAGCAGATTTGGAGGAATTGTAAATCTTCGGTATCCCTCCTTTTCCCCAAGCAGATTTAAGTTTCGAAAAGCCTTCGAAAAGCCTGAATCAGGAGCTGTTCAGAGCGAGATTTAGCCTGTTCTTGTACTGATTTTAATGCCATGAACACACCAATGAAGAGTAGAGAACACAACATATATTGAACAACTACGAACACAAGACTACATAGTGGGTACAGACATGATATTACGGACAATACGATCCCAATATCTATCCATCGACAACGTCCTCCGACCTGACCACAATTGAAAACAAAGAGAGCACTTTAGAGGATGATCAGCGTAGTCACGAGTGAGATGAAATGAACTCGCATACATTCCAACGCGTCACTATGCGTCGCAGGGTTTCCGCCTGGCTATTACGTGTCGAGGGTTGCCTTTGAGGTGAGGCCAGAACCTGGCCGGCGTTCTCCAAGGACGTTGTCGACTCAACTGCAGCGGAGTTGGCATCATCAAGCAGTTATCCGTGTTCAGCAAACATGCCATGAGAGCACCCTGCACAGAAGCGGTCAGTCTCGCATGTCTCTTGTCGACGGGCGCTTGTCGTACCTGATAACGACGTTCGCCGAGCACTTGAGCTCATGCCTGGTCGAGCAGCTTGTTGGCTTGGTCATAAGCGTGCGCAGAGCACACAGAACTGTCGGGGTATTAGTTTACAACAATGAAAAATAAGAGGGCATACCGTGCCTATCCCCGAGTGTCATGACTGGCTGCGTTAGTGAACCGCCGAAGTCGTCCTAGAGGGGTAAGGCATGCTTCAGGGAGGGGAAATACAATGACCAACGGACCTACAGCATGAGTGGCAAGGTCCCAAGCAAGATTTGGCTCGTTGGCGAGCTTACCTTCGGGGGAATGTGGCCGCCGTCCTTATGCCGCAGTACGGGCCTGAAAAGGCGATGTTAGCGGAAGGTCGTGTCACCGGGAAGCGAGGAAAGTGGATGGAGGAGGCGGAATGTGCAAGTTGGTTTGACGAGACGCACCTTGAGGTCGTCTATGGGGCCAAATATGCCATCCATAAAGTTCCCCGCTGTTGCTGATCGCTAGCTACGGCAAGTCGTTGAACATGGTCGTGGGCGTCGCGCGCTGTGGTCGTAGCCAGGTCGTGAGGAGAAGGCAAGAAGTGTTGAACCGTGTTTGGCCATGGTTCATTTTGATGGCAGCTGGTCATCGGTCCATCGGTCCGTGCCGGAGTTTCAAATGGACTTGACGATTTTTCATTTTGATCATCTTGCGCACTGCGTCATCAACGACAACGAGACTAGTGCAGTCATGCCGACACCCTAGAACTCAGACAGATCAATGAATAGAGCTAGAGTTTTAGGGTCCGGTCCGGTCCGGTCTTAACACCCGAATTTGGAAAGACCAAGGACCGCAACCGGTCCTAAACTTGCTATTTTTCGAGCAACCGGGACCGCAACCGGTTCAAGACCAGGACCGGTTGCACACCCGGTCTTTTGGCGGTCCGCAACCGGTTGAAACCGCTAATGGTCGCAATAGGGTGGTGAAGTAAACCCTTGGTTTTGATACACCTCGGGTTTACTGCGGTTAGTAACGGTATCGATACAGTATTGAAACTGTCGGGGGTCGGGAGGTAGGTTTCGATACCGGCACGTGATCACTTCACGTGACGGCGCGCTGGCGCTAAGAGAAGCTGAGAGTGGCGGGACAAGGGCGGGATGAGGGCGGCGAGCCGCTGCGCCACATCACGTGTTCAAAACACGTGCCGGTATCGAAACCGTTACTAACGGTTTCAAAACCAGGGCCTCCCGGGGGGTCGGTATCAATACCGTTACTAACACCCCCCGGAGGTTTACTGCGCCACCCTAGGTCGCAACCGGTTGAGACCAGTCCGGACCGAACACGGTTACTCAAAAGATTACAGTAGTCAACACCATAATAATACAACTACAGTGAGAGAGTGCTTCAAGAATACTTGAACAGTGTCCGGAGTCATTCTGAGCACTTCTGTATTCTGTTCAGTCTACAGAGTAGGCCAAATTAGGACATGATCGGATATCTAGTAGACGTCTGCTGCTGCTGCAACCAATACTGCATGAAATATTATACTTCCAGAGAGTGAAATGTTCGTTTTTGGGAGCTGGATTTAATGGGATTTAAATCGGATAGCAGTTCATTACCAAATTAGGCAATAAAACGTGATTTAGCGTGATTTCACCTGTATTTTATTGATTACTCATGCATTATGACCTCTACAAATATCAACCCAGACACTATCCGGTGCGGAATTCACTGCTCTACAATTCGTACACTCACACCCAAGTCCAAAAACCACTGTGTAGCTCATAAACTAGCATATATACCTGTTTTAAGCGAAAACCCGGTTGCAACCGGTCCCAACCGGTCCTACCCGGTTGCAGATAATCTTAGAATGGCCCAGGACCGTCAACCGCAACCGGTTGCAACCGCCAACCGGTCCGTCTCACAACCGGTCCTAAACGGTTGCAGTCCGGTCCGGTCTGCGGTCTTTTGCGGTCTTTGCAACTGGACCTGTAAACTCTAAATAGAGCTGCTGGAGCCCAGTTGCATCACTTTAAATTTTTACTTTTCTGCTTGATCGAAAGCATATCAATCCTGGCTTTTTCAAGCTAAGACATACATTTCTACAAATATTGACTTTTTTATGACATTTCTGGAGAAATAAGCCAGTGGGGTTTTTCCTGATGAGAAAGTAGGTCTGCGTTTACATGTACGAATGCCTTTCTTCAGCAGGAAAATAATTCATTGCGACTGCATACAAATACCAAGAAACGACCGTACAGAATTGCGCGCGCATCGTTACGCCGATTGCTATAACCGGCATTAGGACTGGGACAGTCAGCGACGGGAAAAGTCACATACATCAAGCTTCAGCGTAACCTCGTCCATCTCTGCCGACAGCGCGCGCGCCTCCTTGTATAGTCCCTTCAACGCTCTGACAAGGCTCCGAAGCCGCCTTGCCTCGTCTGGTAATCGCGGCCACAGAGGTCGTGTATCTTCTCCACGAGACTTTCGGGATACACAGCATCAGAAATCACATAAATTACTGTTCAAGACACGACGCACCAACATATCTGGTCCCACATAACGCGTTGTTGATCAGTCAGGCGTTCAAGCGGTATATCCTTCAAGGAGCCTTTGGCCTCTTTGCACCTCTCGAGCGTAGAGGCGACGATGTATCCCGGCCAAAAGCGTGGAATGAGGTAGAAGTAAATGGCAGGCGCGTTCGCAGAGTATAAGATAAGCCAAAATGCCGTCACGGATAGTCTAGAGCCCGTCAACTCGGTAATGGCGGCGCGTTGAGGCGAGGGAACGGACACCATGTATATCGATGGTGGTGGTAAGTGGTCATCCTGCGTCGCATGTTAGCATCACTGCAGTTCCTGGTCTTGAAAACTTCATATTACGCGAAAAGACTGACATATCACTGGTGGTAGCACTGGTAGGCGGTAGTCCGACTTCACATAACCACTAGTAGCCAGAAGGCTGTGACGACGGCCTGATGAGGTAGGATTAAGCGCGGGACTTGGACTCATGGTAGCCTGGCAAGCAGAGGCTCAGATCGGGGCGAAGTCACGTCTCTCGTACTAGACCACGCACAATAGAGTCAGAATGGAGCCTGGTGGTGTTGGAGAAGATCGTGGATGAGGGCGTCAAAGCTACATGAGCACACGTTGTTAGTCGAAGAAAATGGACAGCACAGAGTCGCGAACCGAAATAAAGTACGATCGTTTCTTCCCCAGGAATCATCGCGTCGTCCATTTCCGCCGTATCTTCTAACAACTAGACTGAGATTAGTTCAATTATTAAACAGACAGATGAAAAAAAGCCCACCATGGAAGTCGACCCCTGTGCCATTCCAATACTGTACCGTTTCGACCGTAGGTTCGCAGCCTGTGACGTGTTATGCTACGAACTTATATGGAACAAGTTCGTAGCCAGGCACAAGGGTCCAAATTACTATATTTGGACGTCCCGCCCCTGTGCCATTCCAATACTGTACCGTTTCGACCGTAGGTTCGCAGCCTGTGACGCGTTATGCTACGAACTTATATGGAACAAGTTCGTAGCCAGGCACAAGGGTCCAAATTACTATATTTGGACGTCCCGCCGTTGGCGGGACCGAAATTTTTGCCGTTTTGGGCGATTTGACCCTGGATTTGAGGTCCGTGATGTGTTATGGTTTAGGCTAAGTTCGGTTCTCAGGCCCGCGTGACGCGTTATGCGAACTTGCGGTCGAAACGGTACAGTACATCTCGCTCGCTCGAACACCAAAAGGAAATAAACCGACGTGGATTGCGCTCAAAAGCCAGATTCGGAATACTCCTCATGGGAAGGGATTATGTTTTCGAAAACAGCATAAAAATAAAGACATACTGTGGTTGGGTGATACGACCGCTGCTCACTCCGGATAGCTAGTCTGAACCAGTCCAAACGACGCCACGACAAGTAGCAAGGGAGATGCATTGTCCCGTACTTGGTAGTATTCTGTGTGAACGGCTTTGCCATATATCCGGACAGATGCCCCAACAACAGGGTGATAGATGCGCGGGGATGGTTCGATGGATGAAGGGGGAAGTAGATGCGAGCGGTATCCTCCCGTATATTTTGTCGTCGGACGCGAGAACGAGTAGCCCCATTGCCCCGAGCCTTTGAAAGGGTTAGTAATCCAAGCAGTTCGAAATACTGCAAAAGCGCACCAAGACAGGCCCGCGACGCGATACAGGTCGCTCTTCAGCAAGTTACAGCCCTCGTTCCATTTGAGCAGAAACGGCCAACGAGGGAAGCCTCGACACGAGCATCGTCCCAAAAAACCAGCATCTATCCTGGCTCGATATCGGCGGATTCCACGCTTTCCACGAGCATGTCAGTTTCACGCCCTCTTTTTTCCAGCGGTTTCAAGTAGACTGTTTGGAATGGACCAGGACGATTGACGGCAGATTGATGCCAGAGAACGTCCAAAGGAATTCGGCTTTCTGTGAGCATTACACGCAAGTTGTGGAGAGAAGTTGGTGGAGCGGTACAGAAGAAAAGTGATCGCGCTTTACTCTCGACCACGACCACCTCCAGGGTCTTTAACCGCTCTTACTGCTCCTGTACGAGATAACTCGGAGCTCTCTCCGACGGAAGGATGAAAAAGTAGCTCACCTGTCAAATCGTCTCTTAACGAACTGCCGACGTAAGGATATCCACCACCTTCACAGTCTAATCTTGGAGAAAGCGACGAAACTGGTTGTCCTGGCTGCGGAACAGGGCATGTTCTGCCGCGTCCCTTCTGCTTGGGAACGCGCACCGGACACTTCGAGGGTTGAAAAAGGAAGTGTTCGTACTTTGTGATCGACGGACGCAGTCAACCATATTTTCGTTAGCGGGGTACGCGCCGACTCCTCCAAGCACACTGGCAGAGGCTCCCCTTCAAAGCCAATGGAAACCCAGAATCATCGCGATAAAGGTCCTCGTCCTCGTACTGTTTCTAGCGCCCCTGCTAACCAATAGGTATGTCAAAATTGAATGTAGCAGTTGCTACAGCCTTGCTACAAGTAGTCGCTACAGTAGTTGCTACAGTCTCGGGGACAGCGCGACGGCTGCCCCGGCACCGTCGGAGTTTGAAATATATTTCTCGCGCGTCGCGTCGTTCATCGATAACAGTCATACACGTCGCAGATGCCCACCACAACAGAACGGCAGCAAGTCACCCAAGCTCTTCTTGAAGCCTTCCTTGTATCTCTCATAGCTGAGGCTCAGGAGGATCTTTTGCAGGCTCTTGACAGTGACTCATCGTCCAGCTCGGATGGGTCATCTTCATCATCCTCGGATGGGTTATCTTCATCATCCTCGGACGGGTCCACTTTCGACTTTATGGACTGCAACGATATAGACGTTGAAGATGATATCGAGACAAGGGAGAGCACCATTTTATTGGAGTCCCTGGCTGCCATACATTCCGAACGTTATCTCCATGGCCGCGACGAGCGTATCACGAAGTCAGCGTCGCAGCTCGATCTTCTTCTTACAGATTGGAAGTTCAATCGTCCCGAGATATTCCGTTCCTTCGTTCGCATGTCTCCCGATGCGTTCGATAGCCTTCTTGACACCATCCGCCACCACGAAGCCTTTCACAATAACTCGAACCACGAGCAGATGCCCGTAGAGCGCCAACTTGCTATTACTCTCTACCGCTTTGGTCATTTTGGAAATGCTGCTAGCCAGCTCAAAGTGGCACTGTGGGCAGGCATTGGCTATGGGACTGTTGCACTCTGTACGGTTCGTGTCATGCGGGCGGTATGTTCAGAGGAGTTTCGACGTTCTGCTGTTCGATGGCCGACTGCATCTGACAAAGAGGCTGCCAAGCAGTGGACCGAGGATCATTCTTGCCCAGCCTGGCGTCACGGTTGGCTGATGGTCGATGGATCCCTTATTCCGCTCTATGCTCGACCTGGGCTCTATGGGAATGTCTATTTCGACCGGAAGAGCAACTATTCCATTAATCTTCAGGTAAGTTGATTAAACATCCTCAGATATACTCCTGCTTATGCTTCAACAGGTTGTTAATCTTCCAGATCTGCGAATCGTTGATTTCAGTCTCGGTTTACCTGGTAGTCAGCACGACGCGACAGCCTGGATGGATACTCGTGTATACAAAGAACACGAACAGCTGTTTGAGGAGGGGGAATGGATTTGGGCTGATTCGGCGTATCCACTGCGCGACTGGTGTCAAGCACCGTATAAAGCGTATGATTTCCCTTCTTTATCTCAACGATCAAATCTCATTTAGGATGCTATAGACCTGAAAGCAATATTCCCGAAAACGCTCAGTACAACTACTATGTATCGAATGTTCGCATACGCTCGGAGCATGCGATAGGATTTGCAAAGGGCCGTTTCAGCTCCCTTCGTGGATTGCGAGTTCGCATCGATGATGAGCGTAGTCGCTCATTTGCCAGTCTTTGGATCATGGCTTGTCTCACATTGCATTCTTATAGTGAATAGCGCGGGTCAGGTGACCCGCAGCGGGTCGCGGGTACGGGTACACGCGGGTACGGGTGCGGGTCTCGGTCCGTTCACCCGTCGTGACCCGCGTGACCCGTGGTCACCCGTGATCAGATAAGACTGATCCCCAGATCTCAACCTCTTACCTCCACAGCACGTCGCTGTAGACGTGCTCGTCAGCCGCAGACTGTTCTCCGGGCTTCTTATCTCTTGTTTCTACTTTTTTTCGATTGATTGGCCGTTGCCGACGCCCTCGGATGCATTCCGGGACCGCCTGGTGCTCGACCTCACGACGGCACCATTTCTACGTGATTTTACCCAGCGTCAGCCCTCAGGACGAGGCAGCTACTACCTGGTGGGCGTACGTGGGCTGCACGATGCCGGACTTGCGCGCCAGTAGCCTGATTCGGCGACGAATGCGCGTGTTTTGTGTTCAACAACGAAACAGTGTGCTTTGTCGTTCTGTTCGTCTCGCATCTTGCTGATTCCATGACAAACGTGAGTGTCCATTGCAACTTGATACTAGTGCACATCGATCTGGGGCTTTAGATCATCTTCGAAGGCGGGATAGCTGCACTAGAAGGTGGCGCTGCTGCCGTCGCTGTCGCATCTGGACAGGCCGCTCAATTCCTCGCAATCTCCGCCTTGGCGACAACATCGTGTCTAGGTACACAGTCACCCGTGTATCACCGTCCTCATCCACACCCTCCCGGCACGTTCTTCTCCCGCCTCGTCATCACACTCATGTATCATGCACGCTGGTAGCCCCCGCGCAATTGCTCGGGGGTCGCCAACGGGCATGAAAACCTTTACTGAGTGTGGTGCAGGCTCTGCGCGGACAAGGGTGCTCGCGAGTCGAGTTGGTGCCCGACTTGGGTACCTACTTCGGACATGGTGGGCATGGATGCAGCGATGGGTGGACGTGCTGAGGGTAGCCCGTCAACCCGTCAAGACCCGAGGGTGAATAAGGCGGGTTACCCGTACCCGTACGGCGGGTGCGGGCCAACCGCGGGTAAGGGTGCGGGTTCGAATTCAATCACCCGCGGGACACCCGCGCTATTCACTACATTCTTATGCATCGGAGCATGAGGTGGATGTTGATGTTGGTCGTGACAGCTTTTATCTTAAAGGGATGGAGATCATGCAGAAAGAGGCTGATTTGCGTGCACAGGGAGTTGAGGCTGTCAGCTATGAAGAAGGTGATGATCGAATTCCTCTTGAAAAGGGTGAGGCAATGCGGGAATACTTAAAAACAGCACTGTTTAATCATATTAACTAAAGATATTACACTACGGAGCTGCTTGTGAACTCTGAAGCGCCAAAAGAGCTGCCTCATTCTTTAAACGAAGGATCTCCAACTCATGCTGCATTCGTTCTCGCTCCAACTCCCGATCTGCCATATCCTTCTCCTTCTTATACTGAAGCTTCAGCTCAAGCATCGACATCCTTTCCTTCCGCTTCTTCTCCTGCACATCAGCATGATTTGCATGAACCGTGCGCAGCGTCTCTTGAATCGTTTCACCAATGCCCTTGCCACCACGTGCACCCCTCTTTGAACTGTCGGTAACCGAATTCGATTGAGAGGTAGAGCTGGTATGAGAATCACCAGCAGAGTTCGTCGAAGGTGCGGATGTCGGTGTCTCCGGAGGAGCAGAGAATGATGAGATAGATGCAGTCATAACATCGCGGCGTGATGGTGATTGGAAAACAGTGCGAACAGTAGTGGTCGTCTGAGGCATTGCGAAAAGAGATGGAACTCGATTAGACTCGGGGCAGTCGAAAAAAAGTCCTCGTCATTCATTCCAGCGCCAACGTCATATCCACCAGACATATCGAACGATGGAAACGAAGAAAATCCCATCCCATCTGTATTAGCCCACGAAAGATCCTCGTTATCCAGAGAGAAGTTGCTTCGTTCGCCATCAGCCATGTCCACTTCCGCGCCATTGTCGAAGTCACGCCGCAACTTATCCATATCCCAATTCGGAGACGCGGTTGCCGCTGCAGGTATACCCACTGCAGCAGGCGTCGCTGTCCCACCGGTAAGTGCTGAAAGATCCACGGTGCCACCACTGTTGAGAACACTATCCTTCTCGATAATGGGACTGTTCAGCATAAGGGCGGACATCGTCTGGTACCACGGAAAGCTCTCCTTGAGTTTATCTGAGAGAAGGGAGAAAATTAAATGAGAACTCGGTGTATAAGGTAAGATTTACCCCAGATGTTGGCTATATTCGAGTGTGGTGTGATAGAATGAACATCCTCCATCACCAGTCCATGTCCAGTCTTGCCGAGCTGAGTCTTGTGTTTCCCGTAGGCCTTCTTGAGTCTAAACAAGGAAAATGTAAGTGTGTTCGGAACACCAGATAAGCAAACAGCGTACGCGGCAACACGAGCCTTAACAGCCTTGCCTAAGCTCGTAATGGCAACATTCTTCCAGGTGTCGGGCGCAGTTTCGGCGTGGAAGACAGCTTGTGCGAGCTCCTCGCAGATCTTCGTCATAGAGAGGCCCTTACTGACATTCCCTCTCCTTCCGGTTGCAAGCTCTGAGAAGCCAAATGCCTGTCGGTACGTTTCTGAAGCCTCAATTTTTGCAAGCAGTTTCGTCGTCAAGATAGGATTATGTTTCCATCTGCCAAGTGTTAGCCACCGCCGCCAAAATAGACATGTCTGGACACACCCGACTGGAACAGTACCCTTTTCTTCTCCAGACTCATCTTCCGAGCTCTCCTCATCAGTCTCCTTGACTGTCCGACGTCTCTTCGAGGACCGCTTCTTCTTTGGAGATATCGAGGCGTCGCGTTTACCGGTAAGTTTTGCAAGCTCCGCTTTCAGCTCCTTGACCCGTGCAGCCTCGCTTTTTTGAGACCCGCCACGCTTTGTTTTGGCCATACTTGCGTAGCCGCAGCCGGTAGTGGAACGAGGAGCAGTGTAGGACGCGACGCGCGAGAAATATATTTCAAACTCCGACGGTGCCGGGGCAGCCGTCGCGCTGTCCCCGAGACTGTAGCAACTACTGTAGCGACTACTTGTAGCAAGGCTGTAGCAACTGCTACATTCAATTTTGACATACCCTAATACACCCAGCCGTACGAATCACTCTACGAGTCCCGTCTTCTCGTAACTTCTCCAATCCCGGATTCCTTCTTGTCCCACAAACATTCGCCCAACATGCCCTCGCTAAAGAACATTGACCGAGTCGTCATTGATTGACAGGCTGCTTCAGAGGCGAGGGTGCAGGACAACTGACAACGATGAATTTCAATCTTGTTGGCTATGCTCGCCGTCCATGCTGTTTATCCACCACCCTGTTGACGATACCAGGCCGTCCCGCCGGGCCATATTCTGTCGTGAAGCCCAGCTCCTTCATCAATAGCGGTGCACCAGGGAGGACCATTTCTTCGTCGAATCGCACTCGTGGTACTTTCACCTTTCTTGTCGATGATAATTCTGTGCAACAGAGCGTATTCGGACATCGCGCAACGTGTAACTCTCTAACAGAATCTGTGGCACCGGCTTCTAGGCCTGTAAGAACGTGACGAGGAAGCGGCTCCAAATATGCTTTCAAATGTTCGTCAAGAATTTGGGCACTAGCTTTGGGGATACACATACGACTGACATGTCATCGTTAGATCGTTGAGTTGTTTTGTCTTTCCCTTCCCAGTCGATGTTCTCAAGAAGTTCACAGAAAAAAAGGTTCTCATATGTTCCCCAAACCAATCGAGAATCTCTAGAATTTGCTCCAGATGAAACGACGAAATCGACCCGATCCCTCCTTGACAGTCTCAGTCTGGGAACGGGTAGCGCTCGGGTTGCCTCTTCTTGGGAGCCGAATCCATTCTGCTCATCGTATACCATGTCAACCACGCCCTAGAATATCTCGCACAATGCAGTATAGACATCTCAAGACCGGAATACAGAGCCTTTTTAACTTTACGCATCGAACAAGTACAATGATCGCCTTAACTGTTCAGTGTTCCTTGACTTGATTGACCGTTCTCTATACAGCCCTCCTTGAAAGCCCGGATTTTCGTCCATCCGGACACAACAGTCACACCTTCATCTACTCGCTTTGTTTCTCACATACCCGTGGGAGCGCTCAGTCGCTCAACCCTCTTCGGCTCTCGGACAGCAAACATTTTACCGCCCAGAGCCGCTCCACTCCTTGATGCGCGCCTTCTCGTGGGCTCGGCACTCCAACGCATGCAGGACGTACTCGCATATTCTCTGGAAGCAGTCCATAACGTTTAGCGTTGAACCCTAGCGCTCTGTTTCGTCCTTCCAAGGCAAGATCACTCCCAACGACGCGCGTCGCCTCTCTCTCCTCCCCAAGCCGGCTCCAAGCTTGAGAGCAACTACGTTGTTCCAGCGATGATGTAAGTCATAAATCAAGAATGGGAAGGTGATTGACTTGTGGCCTCTGTTCTTGCCACCATTCGCGAGGACCACCAACGCGCCTCCTCACTCCGAGGTTGTGCGAGTCGTCAGCAAGCCATCAAGTTCGATGGATGAGGAACCTTTGGTACAAAAGCGTATGTGCGAGTCCCCTCCGTGGCCTGATTCATTCGGTCCTCAATCTGAAGTACAACGTGGTAGGCGAAATCCTCCAAAACGTTGGTTGGGACATCGAGCAGAGGCGCGGCCTAACAAGCGTAGGATCAACGGCACATCGCTCCTAAATAAACACTTGCAGCCCGAGCTCTTCGTTGAGATCGAAGTGGATTCCTTGGAGCCCACCGATAGCTACAAAAGGTATGCACTACGATGTTATATCAGCTGACTGACTGTTACACATCCACACTATATAGGCTCACCGTGCATCGATTAAAGAATAGAGCTACTTCCTTCAACGATAACAGGACATACTTCGGGTTCAAGAGGGACGGCATGAAGTCGTTCCAGACAGTCGCCTACGGCGGCGGCGGGCGCTTTTGCATTTCGGACACGCTACAGACGCCGTTGGATCTCAGGCTTGATCATCAGTTGGCTGTCTACTCGATCACCACCACTACGGACGAGGAGAACCGTATCGCTCACGCGAGGCGCCTCGGTCGTTGAAGAGTCCAAGTCAAGGAGGCCGATGCCAATAGCCTTGAACGCTTGGGACAATTCTCCCGGTGACCCGTACGCCGTCTTGCAAGTTGATATCCTTCCCATCTTCGTTGCCTACTCTTTTCCTGATTCCTGTGAGAACTTTAGGGACACGAGCCGCACGTCACGACGCGTGCTGTATAGGGAAGTCGACTGCTTGTAGCCCCTGCTCGAGAAGAGAGGACGAGCGTTCATTTGATGTCCTATATACGATGAATTCAGCTGGAAATTCAACAAGAATTGTTCAACGTACATGCACGAATGTAGAGCGGAGGATCCTGAGAAAGAAAACCGACCGAAAGCGTGCACGACGTGAGAACATGGCCGTAGGACATACGCTGAGTGGATAAGAGGTGGATGATTCCCCCTCGGAGGAGTCGAACCTCCCGAGGCACCTCACTAGCGAGGGGGATATGAGAAGCATAATGGATGGAGGAATCGATGCAGTAATTGGCGAGAGAAAGCTGCTGAGGTGGATGCTGGGCCGCTCGCGTAGGGAAGCGATCACCGCCGCTAACGTCGTCGTCGTTGGGCTACCAGCGCTGGAGGAGTTGTGGAGTGACTGGTTGAGGGATAGCTCCGTGCATCGGCTAGACGAGGACAACACGCGAATACAGGACGATCTCCTACAACACTTTTAACCATGCTGCCGGGAATGAACGGAGTCTCGATCGCGTTGCTGGGCTGGTATATGTGATGTCGGACGAAGTTTTTCAGAGGACGAGTTCGGTGACGGCAGTGAAGACTGAAGCGGAGAACATGCAGGAGAGATAGGCATGTCTCGGTGTCGATGGTCAACACACTGCGAGCAGGACAGCGGTCCTGAACCAATCGAGTGTGGGAGTTCAAGAACAAGCGTCAATTGGCGGTTGGACGCCATGAGGGCCGTGGAAATAACGAGAGTAGCATAACGAAGGAATAAGAAAGCATAAGTCGCTCCGCGGATGGATAGACAATCTGGCGGAGAAATAAGCCTGATATGGCAGTGGAAACGCGAAATGGTGATCACCCACCATGAAATGGTGCAGTGAAACGGGCCCAGGCGATCCTCATGTGGCCGACCACGCACGTTCCCCAATTCTAAATTATTGCTGTCCTGCCGCCGAGCACGGATCTTACCATCGCGTAGTAGGGGAAAATAGCTGGGTGTACCAGTTCGCGTCCGCGTCCGCGACTACATGAGCCTGGCCTCGCACGGATGCCCCGTCGACTGGCCAAAGTCGCTGTCGCTATCTGGTCCGACGCGATCGAGCACAAATTGCGCGCGAGAAAGGGCGTCTATCTGCCACCGGGTTCGCTGAACAGCGGAGCTGGTGATGGTGGGGAGGAAAAGATGCCGGCAGACGCCGGATTGACAGCACGGAACACACGCGCGACATCAGTACAGCCTTATCGTCTCTTGACCTTCGACAACCATCACCACAGACATCAAAAAATGCCTCTTTTCCATAAGAAAACCCCCAAAACGCCGCGACCACCAGCGACTCTCGCAGACCTGGAGGCCATGTGCGAAGCTATCAAGGACAAGTCCCCTGCAGACATCTCGGACAATCTGCGCACGGTGCTTGCTGTGATCAAGGACGCCGGAGAAAGCTGTTGAGAAGGTTCCCTACATCAAGGCTGTGGCGGGAGTGTTGGGGACACTTGTTTCAATGAAAATTGTATGCACCATCCTCTCATTTCCGTGTTGACACTGTTAACGATTGACTGAAGGAAATGGGTGACTGCCAAGATGCCTGGGATACTGCGCTCCGTGATATCGCCCGTGTGAATGACTTTCTGAAGGAAAGGCAAACTTCAGGCCCCGGCTCCTTGCCTGCTGAGCTTGTCCGTGCCTTCACCTCACTCCGCATGGCCATGATCAAGGTTCAATGTTCTCCAAGTTATTGAAAAGAAGATATTGACTTTTACATAGATTATGGAATTATACCTAGACTTTCAGGATGCTGGTCGCGTAAAGCGGGCATTTAATCGAAAAGCTTGGTGTGCCAAGGCAGACCAGTGCTCTCGTGATCTCAATTCTGTTATGCAAATATTCAATGTATGTCAATTAATTATTATTTACTATGTAGAACTAACATTTACATTTTGTAGAGTGATATTGGCATCAGCACGTTTTTGCTTATTCAAAGTTTGACAGTGTCACAGCCTCAGACTTTTATCAGCGCTCAGCATGTGCTGGCATATGATGCTCCAAGTCAATATTTTGTTGGACGTCAAGATATTCTGCTTCAGCTTAAATCTATTTTTGAAATATCAGCCTCTAAGGGTTGCATTGTTAGTTTATGCGGTAAAGGAGGAAGTGGAAAAACACAAATTGCTTTAAAGTTTATATCAGAGAATCAGGCTATGTGAGTACATATATTTTTTCTGATTATTTAGTTATTAAATATAATGAATTATCAGGTTTAAAAAAATATGGTTTATTGATGCAGCATCTTATATCACTTTAAATGCAGCTTTCAAAGTCTTAGCAAAAGCTATAGGACTTGAAAAAATCAGACTCTATACAGGCTGCTCCTCTTGATAATTCAAAAACCTTTAGAGGTTGATGAATGGGTTAAGCCTGTATATGAGTATTTGAGGAGTTTACAAGAAAAATGGTTGATAATTTTGGATAATGCAGATGATTCAAATGTGAAACTTCCATTATATATTCCTCAGTATATTTATGGATATATCCTCATTACTAGTCGACTTTCTGATCAATGGGCATCTCCAAATTGTCGCATAAACTGTGGTGATCTTTCTAAAAAAGATGCCATAGATTTGTTGCTAAAGCGGACTGATACAGTATTAACTGAAGAAAATTATCAGTATACTTCCAAAATTGTAACAGAGTTAGGTTATTATGCACTTGCTATTGCTACTGCTGGAGCATATATTCAAAGTAATATTACTTGTACTTTGGAAAATTATCTTGAGCAATTTTATGTGCAACAGTCTGCTTTTATTGATGATGTTAGTCTTCAAAGACAAGACTCTTATCAAAGAACAATTCACACAACATTTTTATTAAGTTTTAAACAACTTACTCCTGCTGCACAACTATTTATGCAAATATGTTCCTTTTATCACTATGCTGCGATTCCAATTGCTATTTTTTCATATGCATTAAAATCAGATATGAGTACTACCATAGAAAATGAAGCTCTACCATAGCAGAAGCAGCAGATTTATGGAGTACTTATAAAAAAGAGGAACATATATTTGATAAAGTCATTAATGAACTTTATCAATTATCCTTAGCTACTTATGATATAAATTCTAAAACAATTTCATTTCACCCTATTCTGCATTTTTGTGCTAAAAAAGAATTAAAAAAGCCAAAAATACTTAATACTATTGCAAGTCTTATGCTTAGTTCTGCAGTATGTAAAAATCTACAGAGTGAAGACTTTAAATTTCAACAAATAGTGTATCAACATGCAGAGATAGTTTGGCAACCAGAAATCTCAACAATTAATATATGCAAGTATTTTTGGGAAATTTTTTCTTCAAACAGTTTTTTACAAAAAGCAGAAGAAGTTGGAATAATTTGGTTAAAGAAAAGTCAAGATATTCTTGGAGAGCATCATTTAGAAACTTTACAAGCTATGGAAAAGCTGGCTATAACGTATTATAAGCAAGGACAGCTAAATGATGCGAAGAAATTAGAAATACAAGTTCTTCAGCTTAGAAAAAATATTCTTGGAGAGCATCATCCAGATACTGTACGAGCTATGGCAAATCTTGCTTCAACATATCATGAGCAAGGACAGCTGAAGAATGCAGAGGAATTGGAAGTACAAGTTCTTCAGCTTAGAAAAGATATTCTTAGAGAGCGACATCCAGATACTATACGAGCTATGGGAAATCTTGCCTTAACATATTATAAGCAAGGACAGCTAAAGGATGCTGAGAAATTAGAAGTACAAGTACTTCAGCTTATGAAAGATATCCTTGGAGAGTGTCATCCAGATACTGTACGAGCTATGGGAAATCTTGCTGGAACATATCATAAGCAAGGACAGCTAAAGGATGCTGAGAAATTAGAAGTACAAGTACTTCAGCTTATGAAAGATATCCTTAGAGAGCGTCATCCAGATACTGTACGAGCTATGGGAAATCTTGCTGGAACATATCATAAGCAAGGACAGCTAAAGGATGCGGAGAAATTAGAAGTAGAAGTACTTCAGCTCAGAAAAGATATTCTTGGAGAGCCAGATACTTTACAAGCTATGAGAAATCTTGCTTCAACTTATTATGCACAAGGACAGCTGAAGGATGCAGAGGAATTGGAAGTGCAACTGAAAAAGCTTACATTAGACAGTAGATAACTATTCTAAGAATGTAGTATTTGAGAAATCTATCAAAGACTTCCTATTATTATAAAAATAATAAATTTTCATATTTTTAATTAAAAATAAAATAAGAATGTTTAATTTATGATATTATACAAAGTAATTAGTGAATATTACAGATTAGGTACAGATGCTTGTAAGCACTCTCGCTCTGAACCTAATATAATACTCATATCTGATGCTTAAGTACTAGTAGAGCTCGCCACTGTAACCATATACTTTACAGTACCATATGGTGGAGAGCCGTCCCAGACCCGTAACTGTAAACTCGCGCTTAGGACCTCATACGGTACGGTTACGGATCCCCTTTACGGGCACGATACAGGTGGTTGAATAGGGTATGAGTGCCCCTTGAGGCCTGCCTGGTCATTGAGATGAGGCTGCTGCATTGCTGGGAGGTCTTACCTACAATCTGTCATGCCTCAGATCGGCTTCAGAGTCGGTTTTACTGATAGCATACTTGAACGGCCACTAGGGACCCGCAACCTGTACTGTCCCGTAACTGTACAGAGGCGCGAGATCAAGGCTTACAGGATGGTTATGGGTACCCGTACAAGTGTAACTGTAAATCATATTGTACGGTTACGGTGGCGAGCCCTAAGTACTAGAGCTCTGCACCATAATCATATACTATAATTTACGATTACAGCTTGTACAAGTACTCATAACTATCCCGTAAGAGATCCTCTCAGGCCTCTGTACGGTTACTGTAGTGTTTCGACCATAACTTCATGATCTCTGACCATCACAAAAAGTGTGCGCCGCATGCATATGGTTGCATGGGTGGCAAAGGGATACATGGCTTTTCACTGGATATAAGTAGACTTACCTAGAGCCTTGTATACCCGACAATTCAATATATGGGTCTGAAATTGATGTAAGGCATTGTGTCAAATGTAAGTCCATTGTATGTACCTTTGTATGTACCTTTGTATACCAATATGTATATAGCTTTGTATGTTCCTTGAATACAACTTACATTCGGCGTATCTTGCCCTTTGTTTGAGTTCCCGAGGCCGACGTCGCCTCAGTCGCGGCTCATAGCTGTGCCCGCCAAGCCGTTCCGCGTACAACTGCCACAACTTTGGTGTACCCTTAAAAATGGAAATTGTGCATTTCGGCAAGGCGGTAGTTCACCTAATCAGGTGACAACCAATACCCTGTGCGAAAATCTGGAGGGATACCAAGAGAAGGAGACGACAGCGCAAAAAACATGGTCATCACATGCGTGTTGAATCCACCAGCTGACTGGCAGCAGCACTCGACACCCAAGTTCTTCTTCATGTTGAGGTTTCACGGCGACTCGACCGTGGTCTTCAACACCGAGTGGAGAACCTTGCCGGGATAGGGCTTCTTGTCCGTGCGGTAATTGCCCGACAGCGGCGCCAGGGTGATTATCTCCGTGAATAACCTCGAGGGCCTTCGGACGACGACAATCCACTTGGAAAGAAGGGGATCACCGACAAGACACGACCAGGCGGACATGAAGCTCTCGACGAGCTCGGTGGTCGTACGAGGGCCGGTAGTGGGGACGGCAGCGGGCATGACAGTGACGAGCATGGCTGGTGAGGGAATGACACGAACCTGGAGAGGAGGGTGATCCCTGGCAAGAATGCTCATGTCCTCTTCGACGTCAAAGGCAGTGAGCTCTTCAGCATCAATGAGGGCACCAAGAGAGCGCAGGGCAGGCATAGTAATGTCAACCTTATGGATAGTCAACACATACGTGCTGCGGTGCGTCGGTATGAGCGGCGCACACAGGTTCAAGATATGCAGGGTCAAGAATGTCGGAATCTACACAAGGAAAAAATGTTCTAGTTAGACATTAGGCTTTTGTCGACCTACCAGAATAGGCTTCAGGCGCGCCACTGGGCTTTCCTCAAAACCAACTCATCGATACTCGATGCCAGAAGGGAGTCGCGAGTAACACGAGCCAGCGAGCCAGCGACGCAGGCCGCTGCTCCCTTCTGGTAACCTCGCCAGAAGCTGAACTGGAGTACCACGAAGAGTGAGATACCAATTCATTGTCGTAGCCCCGTCTTGAGGCTGTCATTCTACGAAGCGACGAATGATTCAAACAGTATGCAAATCAAATCAGAGACAAACGTACCAGTAGGTTGAACGCGTCGATTTGTGTTCAAAGGACTCTCGGCATGCCTCGAAATGGAATCGGTTCTCAGTTGAGGGACGAATATGTCTATGGAAGTGTTAGATGATGAAGCATAGGTACGACTTTGACATACCGAAAGTACGGGTTGTCCAACCAGGCGACGAGTGGTCCGAAGATACGAGGATCACCTCACTCATCGTTTAAGTGAGGCAAAAACGAACATTTGGGAAAGCTGGCGCTTGAGTTAAGACAGGAACAAGATCGAGAACAGGAAGGAACACACACCATGAACATTAAATGAACAAGACATTGATGAAGAGGAGGCGATGTGATGGAGGAAGACATTTCAAAGAGTGTCATGTCTACAGTTGGATAATCAGTGACATGGATGGTTCGAGGAGATAAGACAGTACATACCTACCTTTGGGTCAGTTCTCGAGAGGGTTGTCGGAACCGTTGTCAAGTCTTCGTTAAATGTGGTACTCCCAGAACCGGCCGAACGGTCGTTTACAGACATCTCGTCGTCTCCTTGTCGTACCACAGAATCACCGGCATCTAGAAGACAGGGTAAGTTCAAGGAGATGCCGTCAAAGTTGAAGAATCTCACCACTCTGACATACAGATCACAGAGAACATCGACAGAGAAATGTCCTTGGATAGGTAGGATACGCAGCGGGCGGTATAATCATACCCTGGACGCGTCCTTGATATGTTCGTTCGGAAGACTAGGGAATCCAGGGAAAGCGGGGCGTCGGATACTACGATACACAGGGTCTTGGGCGATGGGCACTAGCTGGGCGGCAATATTGTTGGAGGAATTGGCATTCCCGATAAGCAGAGCGCGCTGACTGACGGTTAGACCAATGACCATGCAATCCGTGGATTGTAGAAGCATACCTTTCCCTCGTAGCCTTTCGCTCCCCTCCACCATTTCGCGTGGATAGCAAGGTTCTGCTCTTCCAGACCCTCCGTCTCTGGCCAAACCAGATTTTCGTACCATTCAACGGCAACGACCACCGCATCCCAGAGATTCTCCACCAACGTTCCAAGTGTTGAAGGTGACTTTCCATCCAGCGCCATCGGGAAGTTCATCCACAGAAGTAATTTCCATGTTCAGCCTGATATGAAGGCCGCTCTTCAGGTAGGGGTACGCGAATGCCCGAAGGTAGTCGTAAGTCTCCGATAGAGTAGGGAACGGTTGATGGGGTGTAGACGGCGGCTCGGGAAACGGAAAGTGGGAGAAGGAGAGAAACTCGGGGAGGACGTTCGCCGCCAGACCAGGATACGCTGGGGATGGCCATCGCAGCTTAGTGTCGCCTTTCTTGGGGTCGTCCCAGTACCTGGCGACTCCTTTGAGCTTTTTGTTGCGAAAAAGGGCGCGATTGAACTCACCATACACCGCCAACGTCGTCCCTTCGCTCGACGAGCTCGAATTGACCTCGATCAATCAGATGTGCAGCGACACGAGTCCAGCGGGCCCGCCACCGATAACTAGGATGCGCTTCGGCGTCGTGGTGGTTCAGGATAAGAAGTGTTTGAAGCAAAGAGTGGACAGTTTGCAATCATCTCCATATGCTTCGACGACAACTCTGCTTTGCTTGTCTGTTCATGCTGGACTTGAAAAAGATATTGATTTCTTTTCTTGAGAATGTGGTTTCTGTCCTCCTTGACGCGTGCGATTTCGCGTCGCAGGTTCGGTGTCCATGATGGTCGTGGGTAAAGCGCGATCGGCTTGCACCACTGCCACCATCATGCGAGAGCTTCTACTGCGTCAAACTTGGCACATAACGACGACGGATAGCTGCATACTTTCTGGGTGCACTCGCCGACATGGTCCTGCGGCCTGCCACGTTTTCAGTAGATGGATTTCGACAAATTGTCAAAGGCATTTGACGTTTCAGAATGTGTTCAGGTTGAGTGAGCTGAGAAAAAACTAGTCAGTCGCAGGCAAGGGAGGCAACAATGGTTTTATGCGCACCTTCTGGTACATTTGTCATTTCAGTTGCAGTCTTCTTCTTTCCAGGTGCCTGTTTAGCGGGCTTTGATGGTCCTGCCGCGTCGTCTCCATCGCTGTCTACCTCCATTGGAGAATCCTCGGCGTTGTCGTCTCTGCCAGCACCTTCTTCTTCGGAGCGGCCATATGTAGGCTTCGCTGCAGCCTTTGGAGCAGCCTTTGAGGGAGGAGCTTTCGCCTTAGATGCGGGTGCTATTTTTCGCCTTTTCCTTTGGCGGTGGGTCTGGCCTAGGTTGGGAGCATGCGTCTAGTGAACCGAGTCCCGCGTATGGATTGTTCTTCTAGTCGACTGCCGTGATTCTGAACTGAACGCCTGAGTCGAAATTTTAAAACGGTTAGAACAAGTACGCACCGATACAGGCCATCACGATGGATAAAGGGAGGAATAGATGGGACTCGTCTATTTTGTCGTCGGACGCGAGAACGAGTAGTCCGCCGTGTCACATTGCTCCGAGCCTTTGAAAGGGTTAACGCAAGCAGAAGACAGGCATTCGACGCGATACAGGTCGCTCTTCAGCAAGTAATAGTCCTCGTCCGAGCAGAAATGGCCTCGACCGTGACGAGCATCCTCCCAAAAACCAGCATCTGTCCTGACTCCACGCGCGCTCAACGAGCATGTAAGCTTCAGCCCATATGCCGACCTCTTTCTCCTTGCTGCTGCCGAGGGTTTCCAGGACGGTGTGAAAGTAAACCAGGACAATTGAGCAGCTGATCGACGCCAGAAAGTGGGGTTCAGAGAAATTTGGCGAGTTTGGTGGGGATGATGGCGGTACAGACGCAAGGCAATCGCCCTTTACCCACGACCACGACCATCTCTCTGCTTCTGCAAGAAATAGCTCAGAACTTTTTCCTGTTCGGCCTCGTCTCTCTATGATTCCTCCCACTACCATTCACCTCGCGACGCCTCCTTTTCGTTGGAAACCATCACAATCCTCTTCTTCTTTGTTTCCTCAGTTCTCGCCATACTCTGTTTTCGACGTCTTTCCCCCAAGAACGCGTAAGCCCTCCAGAAGGCCGCATATTTGCTATTGATATACGACGCCTTTACAAGCGACGCCAGGACAGCTTTATTCTCTTCTGGGCGGGCTGAAGGAATGGGTGTTAAGCCCTGGGTTGGCTTGCCACGGTACGTTTCCCGACGTTGCTGCATTTTTGGGATATATTGATGACGGCGGTCTTTGTTATAGTGCTTCGTTCGGTCCCGTCATGAACGGCTACTTTTTGGACGATGTTTGCCCTCCTGGAAGATACCTACTCGCAACTGACGCAAGCCCATCAAGGTCACGATAGCGCTGTTCTTCGCCGCAACCATTGTTGAACAGGCTATGTCAGACGGAGACGGGGTGGATCTGGTCTGCGAGTCGCTAAGTGAGAACGGGCGAAGGATGGTTTACACAGGCACTGCGCCGTCTGCTCGCTAGCAACGCTCAAAATGTGTGTGTTCTCGTTTTGATTCTCGATACAATATCTTACTTTCACTCTGAGCCTTGCCACTTCATAAGCCACCTACGATTGTCGTTGGTTGCTCGTCCACTAGGGTATATTTCTTGATCCTCAACCGACTAATCTTCTCTATTTACTCTCTCCTCTTCCCTCACTCTGCCAGCAAGACGATGCGTAACAGAGTAGGGCTTCGCAAAAGCCCCTCGCGAAACTCCCCTCGTACAACGTCGCCCAGATGGACTTTGCGAACGACCTCGTCGCACGCCCAACCCCTTAATATCTTCAAGATCAGTACATCGTTGTTGTCGGAGTGCCGCCATCCTATTTCTTACCCTCTTTCAGCTATCTTCATGGATGACTTCGACTGCCGGCTGGTCGTACATGTGCCTGTTGCCAGGATTTTCGAGTGGGGTAATGGTTGTTGCACCTTTGTGCAGTGGACCGCCTCAACGAAAAGTAATCCCTGCACAAGTAACAACTGCATCATTGTCACACCTCTTCGAAGACCATAGAAGCCATAGTCTGCCTCAAAGGAACTGCACAGGTGGCTGTAGTCTTCGACGGTCTCGTGTCACATATGGATGAACTCTTTCAACCGTACCTCGTCTCCAGAAATGAAGGCGTCGACAACATCGGCAGGCGATACGCGTATGCCCTTTCCGACTTCGACTTTCTTCATCTCGTGCTTTACGTCCTCTTCCTTGGAATGATCCACGCCTGTCTTTCGCAGGGCGATACGCGCTCGCATCCTCTTCATGATCCTTCTCTGCCACTAGTCTACCCCACATCATCTGTATCTAAATACGACATGAGCAATGTTCAGACATATTCAAATGACTGAATGGGAGACTCGTACGTTCGCGGGGAAACCAGCAAATTGAGCAGATTCAATCCTTCCCGCCGGCGCGAGCGTGTATTCTCCGATGTATGACCAGCAAGTCTTGTCCTCTGAAGTATGCTCACTGAAAACATGCAGCGGCGTTTCATCAACACCTATGTCTGTCCGCGATGTGAACAATAGACACCGGACGACCGGGCTGAGTCACGGAAAGTGGACTGAGATCTCGGGAAGGGAACAACAGACGCAGGGCTTCTCCGTCCGGGGATGGACTCTTGTTTGCTGGAACGGTTGCCAGAAGATTGAACGCGCCACAACAGTATTGTTTATTCAGCTCGTCGCGAGATGCCAAAACATTTTCCTCTGCTGGAGGATTGACGGACACGGACGGTTTGCAATCTAAAAGGTAGCGCGCATATATTGGTTCATAGACCTGATCGAAGGGGTTAATTTTTGATAACAGTGGAAAGGGAATGAAATCACAGAGAAGTCGAAAGACCCATTCTGTTCTTTCGGGCGAAAATCTTCGAAACACATGGGCTCTATGAGCGTTGGAAGGACAGTATCCTATAATGACGACGTAAATAAGAAAAACGAAGCCGAATTCAAAATATAGGTAAACCTTCACCTCATCTTGTGCCCGCTTCCGCTTCTGCCCAGCGTGATGTGTCGACTCGAGCGTACTTGTGCTCTGTATGTCGCGTTCCGGTCGCGTGAATTTGGGTTATTGCCGCCAGGCTAGACCTAGCATTCTCTCTACTCGTCAACGTTGTGTCCCTTTAGTAGCATTATCAACGTCTTTTTCTCGCGTTTTCGATGCAACTCAGAGGCCATCAATTCAGCTTGATCGAAGTCGATAATATTAGCGTGACTGTCGTTGTCGAGCAGTAGATTCCAGGACCTGATATCGCCGTGAAGGACGCCACGGTCATGGATTTTTTCCAGTATGCGTAGAAATTGAATCCTACAACCCGAGTTAGAATACTTATGAAGACTCCGAAGTCGTGACACTTACCTCTCCTCGTCAGACACTTTGACGCATGGATTGTAAGTTCCAGATCGTAATGCAAGTGGTGCGCCACAATCGCTCAACAGGAGCAGTGAAACATTGCAGTCAACACCTTCGAAGAGACCAAAACACTCCGGGATACCCGAAATGTGTCCGCTTTGCAAAAGATGAGTGTAAACCTTATGCTCGTGCCGCAGAGAGGACACGTTTTCGCCAACCGATATCTTGAGGATTGCAGGCGCCGAAGACACTATGGGCTTGGCGTTTCGTCGCTCGATACGAATCGTGGCGCGAAAGACTTCTCCCGCTGCACCGAACCCCACCTTCTTGTGTGCGTGGACTGTGATACAATCGGACGGAGCGTATGACAACTTCAATTTTTTACTTTGGCGGAGGAGAAAGGTTGGAGAAAGCGAATGGTGGATCCCGTTGTCGAAATAGAGGAGCATTGCACTGCGTGAGAGCACGGATGGTAATAGCTCCTGCAGATATGTTATTACCAACGGCGTGGACAATAACATGTATGATCACCTCAGACTTCATGGACATTGTGCCTGCTCCTTTCAAGATATTGCTGTCAGTGACACGCAGCTTTGAACGGCCCTCCTCGTTCTCCCGTCCGGGCTACGCGACCGTTTCTTCGACTTGCCCGAGTCGTCACGCGATATCTGCTTCGCCCGCTTCACCACATCATCCGTACCACAGATCAATGCGCCTAACATGAGTGTCCCGAACGGAGGATCGATGCGTCGTAGATCGACCACCGGGGAGATAAATAATGTTTGGCGCGCGCGGTCGCGGATCCCGAATCGCAGGAGGTTCCCACAGTCGAAGACAAGTAGCGTTGCGTCATCCTTGACAGCGCGTGCCCAAGCCTGCGGGTGTTAATGTTCAAACGGTTGACAAGCCAAGAGAGGAGAATACCCTGACGATGTACCGGGAGACGGAGACGTCGTCGTTCCGGTCCGAGTTCTCCATAGAGGCTGGCGGCCAAATAACACCGTCGTCACGGGAAGGCTTTGCCTTGGAATTTCGGGGACTGCGTCGGGCGCGCGATTGACCTGTCATATCCTCGGAAGGAGGAGCAATTGGTGCATCAGCAGGAGTATGCCATAGAGGATCCTGTGAGTCTTCGGGCGGAGAGAACGACGCCGCAATAAGCATGTGTCCACGAGTTCCGCATACGGGCCAATCGAAGGGAAGACCACATAAAGCATCCATGCCGTTGAGTAAAACTTCCCCAGCCGGAGAAAAAGTCTCGAAGTTGATAATGGTCCCGCCGTTCTCTAGTGTAGAGGCAAGAACCTCCCTTTGAGCCTCCTCTAGCACCTCAAAGGCTTCCTTGGCACTGAGAGAGTCGGTCTCAATCGGTCTGACAGAAAAACTCTGATCAAAGAACGGCTCTCTAGTGAGATCAAGGTCGCGATGAGAAGTGACGACCGGGAATAATGTCGGATGATTGGGGTGGAACATAAGCATCGATGTTGCAGAACGCATCGTGTCGGAGACTTTGGCGCGCAAGGTACCTATGGTAGTAGCAGTATTGATTTCGCCTATGTAGTTTTGGGGAGGGTATATGGCCCCGTGGGGGGGACCGCTTTGCCGGAGTCGAGGAAGTCGGCAACGCGAGTATTTGCAGCTGCCGCGAAGTCAACTAGGAGATTCGGCAATAGCTCCACGCGTCGTAGGATAAGTCGTGAGTCTACATGATGGTCGTAGAATAGCGTGGCGAGAGACAGCTGTGACGGAGATTTCGTGTCTGAAGTTGGTTCGACATCACGGGGAGAGAAGTTGAGAATGGTCTGGAGAATGGATGGTCCGCTGTCCAGACTTTCCGGTTCCACAGAATCGTGAACGTCCACGGAGTCGCGGTCAGCAGCCGGCTTCGGAGTCAAAATCTCAGAATATTCCGATGGCTCCGCGACTGGCGCTAAGGACGCGGAGACAGGCAGTGCCTTAGAGCGGCCAGCGGAGGGCATGCTATGAAGCTTTATTAACCCGGAAGAAACAAATAATATGCCGGATTACCTCTAGCCCGTATGTTTTGAGAATGGGCGCGCTGTAAGATGGACGTTGATGTCAAGGTGCACATCAACCAGAGTTGAGTCCAGACCTCCCACGTGTTATCCGCGTGATCTGCGCGGCCATTGGAACTTCCTCGTCAACAGCATGAAGGAAATCAAGAAGTCGCCGACTTCCGCGCCGGTAACGAGCATGACCAAATATACAATCGTTTTTGGAGGGTGCGACTTTGCATGAAGCATGGCTGCATCTGAACCATTGGCATAACCGATTACAGCGACGCCATCACCTATATATACAACTTTGATTATATGTTCAAGGTAGGTATGAATCGTCATGGGTCCCATTAAGGAACCACGGGTGCAAGCATTGTTGAGAGCTACTGTAACATCGCAATTTTATGCGTCCAGATTATCATTCACGAGATCGCCAATGTTCGCAGGCATTCCATCTTTCCCGATGGCTTCACCATTCTCAACATGCTTCCCCTTCAGCAGTTTTTCCAGCCGCTCCCATTCCAGTTGGAAGTCCTCTTCATGCGCATCAATGTTTGCCCTGTCAAAGTCGATAATGGAAATGCTGCCCGCATCATTGATCAAGATGTTCCACGTTCTCAGATCGCGATGTAGAACGCCCGCGGCATGAACGGAGGACATCGCAGCTCGTATAAGGGTTCTGTGAAGCGGTCAGAGGGTTGGTATTCGATGAGGTTAGGCGCCATACTTTTCATCAGCCGTGAGTTTAGCTCGACGCCCACCGAGTGAGCGTCCATCGTTGCTCAAAATCAGTGCACCAGCGCCGCGTTGAGCATCCTGATAAAAGCCAAATATCCGTGGAATACACTGCACGTTGGCGTTCTTCAAGTGAGCGTAAACAGAGTATTCGTGTCGTAGTCGGCATAGACGCCTGAAAGTCGTCGCTAGCTTCACAACTATTGGTCCGTGCTTGACATTGGGTATGGTGCCCGCAAATACATCACCCGTTGCACCTGTCCCGAGCCGAGAGTTCAAGACCAACGTAAGATAACTAGTAGGAGGATAGGCCTTTGCCCGGGTTGAAGAAGAATTGAAGGTGAAGGAGAATTATATATCCCAAATCGAATGTATATGGCGATCGCAATGTGTCGAGAGAACGAGGTTTCAAGGTTCTGCAGACCGATTAGTGATACAGTCTCCAGACAAAACGACAAAGAGAACATTCATCTGTGTAACCGTGCCTGAAGAAAGAGCAACGACCTTTACGAGTTAGGTCAGTTAGCAGAATGGTCGGAAAATCAAAAGCTGGCGAGCCTTATCATGGTCTACTGATTTGATTATTCTTCCACCGGCCGACTGAGGGGGATTACTCGACATAGTACTAATCTAGAGGCTTCGTCTTACCTTTTTACGGCTCGTGGTTGTTTCCCCTTGCTGTTTCGACGTGCCAGTCTTCCCGTGAGATCCCTGAAAATCGTCAAAATTTCGTCAAGCAGAATAATCGTACGACATACCTTGCTACCGAGTTTTTCCCGCGCTGCGGCCTTTCTTTTTTTGTTGGAACCTTCCTCGGTATCTGGAGATGCACGCTTTAGGCCGGGAGTAGGTGCAGGAACGGGTTGTGACGCTAGACGGATCTGATAGCGTTCCATCACATCCTGTGCGATAGCAATATGCATACCAGCCCAAATCTTCCCATACGCAGGGTTCTTGGCATGACACACGTCGAGTAAATCCGACAAGATCAGCGTTTGCGTCTCGCGATGACGAATTCCAATACGTAGATAGTTCCCGCAGTCGAAGACAATGACCGAGGCGTCAGCTCTTACTGCGATTGCCCATGCCTGCACCGATTTTAACGAAAGTACAAGAGCAGAAATGAACTCACCCTTTGGATATATTGAGCGGGGTTGTCACGCCAGTTTTCCTTTCCGGTAGACATGACACGACCAGGGGAGAAGTAGTCCACGACGGGAGAATCGGTACGGGAACTACGTCGGATGTGACCATCCCGACACGGGGCGGGCTCAAGCTTAGGAAAAGTCCATAACGGCTGAGGGTTATCAAGAGGTCGTTGCATCTTCAAAGCTGGAGACGGATTGACTGTTGTCGAATTAGAAGTCCAATGAAATGTCTTTTCCTCTGCCACGCATTCCATCTTGCGAAGCAGTTCATGCGCAGCTGGACAAAAGAACATGCCAGTAGCGAAGTGAGGATAATGCTTTCCGATATCCAGCACTTTAGGGCGAATTTCTGGATGAAACTCCTGTAAGAACTCAGGCTCCATTGCGCTATAGTTGGCAAAGCGAAGAAAGACATGTTCGACGAGGAAGGCGTTCGATGAGTTCTGGTCACAGGTAGTCGAGAATATCCCCATGAAAGTGTCGTGAGGACCTGTGGCTGCTCGGGGTGTATATATATGCTAGACGCGAGTTGTGAACCTACAAAACCGGCGCCCAGTTCGTGTGTCATGGCTATTGGCTCCGCCGTATTTACATCGACTGAGCTCTGATACCAGTCCTGCGGACGTCCAAAGAAGTCATCTGGTATCAAGTGACGATTAGAGAAACCGCCAAGTTTTGCATCGACAACGTGTGCTAGCGCTGTCAGCAGAGGAGGATGTATCACGACGCGCCTCAGGACGAGATTCTCGTCAATGTGCGTGTCAAGAAAGTTGCCCGGGGGATACTTGGGTCTGGGAGAGGCCACACCATCGCGTCCGTAATGCGGTGGATTGAGGTCCATAAACCTCGCCTCACGCGTCGTGGTCATAGTACGGGTGAGAGTTAAATAAGTAGAGCCACAAACCTCCTTTGATCATGAGTGCCTACTGATGGTGGCATTGTCCCACGCATGGAGTAGTTGAAAGCTTCTAGAGCTTTCATCCGGTACCCAGGGACGCGCTGCTAAATTTCAGCATTGCAGGAATTGGATGCCAGTATAGACTACGCGCGCCGACATTCAAGCAAGCAAGAAGGACGACTGGTCTCACCACGTGGCAGAAGCAGCTTGACCACAAACCATCTTCCCATCACCATTCGTTCAGTATTCGGGCCGCCTACTACAAACGTCCCGCAGAAATCATTCACCAGGCAAATGGTAGCTTCAAATTACTATATCACCGATTCGCCAATTACAAGAATCCTATTATTCACGAGAAAGTATCTTGTGAATGGCGTGTTTGCAAGAAACGGAAAACCACCAGAGCTAGACTCGACACCAGCCGCTCAGATCGTTGTTCCGGCGTCGGCGCCATCAACAGGCCTTCAAAAAGCTGGCATCGAGCGGTTGGTTCGAGACTACAACAGTGCCGGCACCGACGCAGAGTTGACATAGATCGCTATTGGCAAGCGCCGCCCATTTCGGGTCCAGCAATGCGCGAAATGGTGCTGCTATTCCCTCTTTTTGCTCGTGTAAATCCTAAAAGCTTGTATGCAGTGCCCTGGCAGTGCCGGAGCCGCGGCGAGCTGTTCTGAGTCAAGCGTGCAGGATTCGAAAACTTAGCTCCGCACTCAAGGCAGTATCAATCATCCTATTCGCGTCCGTGATTGGGGCCTCTCGAGCTATATGAGGTTATATGCAGGTCCTGACTGGGAGGCGATAGACAAAGTCGAGACAAAGTAAGGCGGTGGTATTCCTTTCCAACAAAGCTAATTCCGTGGGCGGTGCCAACCACGCGTCAGCAATTTGACTTCTGACTCGAACGCGCGCCTCCTGTACGTACCGATGACAATTAGTTGATGCACCCTGACTCTTTGCAGGTTGCTTTATATTGGGCATCCAACGAAGCATGGGTTCCTCATCATTCGGAGTGTCCCACTCCCGTTCATCATTCCCTCGTTATCGATACCCATCGATCGTCGAGTCTGTCCTTAGTCCTCCACCCTTTCCTCCTCCTTGCCCCCAACCAAAATGGCGGCCTACTTGCAACAAATTCTCACCGGCCTCGCGCCTCTTCTCAACAACGGCACCTTTGGCGATGCCGTCAACGCGACAATGACGCCGACTGCGTCTCCCGTGCCACTCTCCTTCCCCACCGACTTGTCGTCGTTGATGACACTCTTGGCGTCGCTCTCGGCTTTAGGCGACTGGGTGAAGTTCATCGTTATCGGTGGCTTCTTCGAAACTTGCCGTCGTCTCTTCTCCAGCTCGTATAGCACTATCTTGGAGTCGTTCTATCTGCACGCGTCGTTTGACGAGGACAACTCGTGCTACGGTGAGTTATCCTCTCGTGTTACATAACTCCTACTAAGACTCAAATCATAGAATGGATGATGGTGTGGCTCTCAAAGCAGCCTTCTTGGGCTAAAGCGCGCAATGTCGAAATCACGACTCACTCCTACGGCGTCAATGCGAGCGCGATTGAACTTATCGGTCCAAATATGCCAGGCTTGAGCAATGACGACGACACGTCGCGAAAGTTGACTTATCTCCCCTCCTTATCCACGACCTATTCTCTGTGGTATAAGAGGCATTACATGACTATCACACGCTCGGAGCGCGAAGCAACTGCATGGGGTCGAGGCAATAAGACTCTTCATATCAGGTACGTATATCTGTCTCGCTCGCGATGTATATGAAGTACTAACATCTGTCTTAGCATTCTTGCTCGGCATCATTCTATCTTATTGGGACTACTTCAAGAAGCTCGCAAGGCGTATATCGACGCTCAAGAGCACTCCGTGACTGTCTTCGCTTCTGATAGGTTGGTGGTCAAATGAGATTGCTAAAGTTTTGAATCTAACGAAGATCCTTAGTTCTAACAACTGGCGAACGGTCTCTAATCGTGCGAAGCGCAGCTTGGATTCTATCATTCTTGACCCGGGAATGAAGGAGCTTCTGCTGGAGGACGCACAGGACTTTTTGAAAAGCAAAGATTGGTACTGTGAGCGGGGCATTCCTTTCCGGCGCGGATATCTTCTCGTGAGTTCGCGCGCATTAAATGTCCGTCTATGACTGGTACTTATAGTATTGCAGCACGGTGTCCCCGGCGCGGGCAAGACTTCCATCATCCACAGTCTGGCAGGCGAGCTCAATCTTGACATCTACATTATATCGCTTTCCCGCGCGGGTTTGGATGACTCTTCATTGGACGAACTCATCAACGAGCTTCCGGAACGTTGCATTGCCCTTATGGAGGACATCGACGCTGCGTTTACGCGCACCCTCAATAGGGATGAAGATGACGGGGATTCTGAGGATGGCAAGGAGAAGAAGAAATCTTCAAATCCTCCTCCTCCAGTGACGAGCAGGTGTGTAGTCCGTTTTTTACTGTTGGTGTTGTCCGCTGACAAGGGTATCTTAGGGTCAGTCTCAGCGGCTTGCTCAACGCTCTGGACGGAATCGGTGCACAGGAAGGACGTATCCTTTTCGCTACAACCAACAAGTACACCTCGCTCGATGCTGCACTCTGTCGTCCTGGGCGCATGGACATCCACGTCGAGTTCAAGCTCTCCAGCAAATACCAGACCCGGGAACTGTTCAAGCGCTTCTACATTCCAAAGAAGGTCGACGACGACGACGACCAGGACGACGAGCAGGATTCGGGCTATTGTTCCAAGACTGCATCTGAGGCGGGCGATTCGGCACCTTCATCTCCTGCCAGTGATTCCCCACTCTTCTCCGCCGCGTCCTCGATCACATTCGTCGGTAGCCGTCACAGCAGTCAGGGACCCAAGATTTCAAGGCGCCAGGTCGAGAAGCTCGCTGATGCCTTTGCGGACGTGATTCCCGAGCGCGAGTTTTCGATGGCGAGTCTTCAAGGGTACTTGATGACCCACAAGCTGCGCCCCGTCGCAGCGGTCGACGGTGCCGCGGCGTGGGTTAAGAAGGAGATGGCTGAGCGGGCACAGAAGAGTTCAGGCAAGTCATGAACGGGGAGGGAATGTCGGAAGGTCTTGATGATGCTTGTGCGCTTCTGTGTACTATTCCCGCCTGCGCGATGGTCATCGGGTTGACTCCCGCCGCTTGAGGTGGCGAGTACCGTGACGTCGACTACATGCAGTCAGAGGTGTCGCTGGCCGAGATGTTGATTGAGCGTTGGGCTTACAGTATCTCTGCAGTATGATACCAGTATATATACACTTGGAAAATACCAACAAATTGTATACCAAAGTCTTTGGAGTTTTGAAAGGAAGGGTAGAGTCTCGGTAACCTGTCGTTTCTGTGTATAATGGCGCTTCGAGCTTCAGGATGCGCAATGTAACAGATTCAGAAGCGATAGTGACTGCATGCAAATTAACATTTTCTAAATTCCGTGCTGAATTCTATCCACGTAAGTATATGTAGTTCCGGATGTGTGGGTGTAGAAGGAGTTTGGGTATTTGGGCTTCTGCTGCGTCGGAAGAGTGGAGGAGCGTTCAACGGTGCCATAGCGCGTCGACATGTCCGTCGAGCACAGACTACGAACGCAGACCTGCGACGCTTCCTTTTTCAACCCTTCAAGTGTCCGAGGCACGTTCCCAAGCAGGAGAGACCCATAATTCACAAATCAAGAGGGCTCTCAGTTGTGGAGTCAGACTGAGAGTGGGCAAATAACGTCGATGCCATCGCCGACTGACTGGTTTAATAGTCCGCCGATGTCGCCGCGCCAGGCGCGTTGGTCATTCTTAGGGATGGTGGTTGATTTGTGACCTCCATCATGGCCGTGTACTTGACCCTAGCGTATTTGCTCTTCTCCTCTGCTTAGACGCAAACGCCTTTTCATCCCGGAATTATAGGAGCGGTAAGTGATTCAGACTGTCAAAGATGTTCAATACCAACGCAAGCCTTACAACGAGCAGACCACCGAGCGCCGCTAGAAGAGCGCTTGATATTAAGCTCACTGTGGCGTCAATTCTTTTCAATCATGTAATAATATTCCGGCAGATTTCTGATACAGGCTGATATCCGTCGATACTGAAGATATTCTGTGACCATCAATAGGTATCACCCGTATCAAACGATTTCTCACTGGCAGTACTCTATACCCACGTCGGCCGCACACCGTTCTCCTTCCCTTTGCAATCATGCGTGCTGTGACGCGTCGCCTTCTGCGAGAGAGGTACAGTGAGAGCTGGGAGGTTTGGGCGGAGGACAGAGAGAGGCGAAGCGCGTCTTGCGGGTGATCTTGCCTTGATGGACGAAACAGAGCGCTGGGGTTTAAGCAACGTTATGGACTGCTTTCCAGTACGTCCTGCAGGCGTCGGAGTGCCGATCTCACGAGAAGGCGTGGATCGACGGGTAGACGGAGGAGTAGAGCGGGTCGGAGTAGGGGTAAGATGTTTGCTGTCTGAGAGCCGAAAAGGCGTTACTTTCGAAGGAAGGGCTGAGCGACCGAGCGCTCTGACGGGTATGCGAGAAACAAAGCGAGTGGATGAAGGAGTGAATTTCGAGTTGGCAGTTGCGTCCTGGTAGACGGAAATCCGGGCTTTAGACGGCTGTATAGATAAATCGATAACCGAGTCAAGGAAACAGTCAAGGGTTTTCGTACCTGTTTCTTGACTCGTCTCTGCGGTGCTGGGGATTTGTGCCTCAGCAGTTCATTGTAAGACCTCTGCAACCGCTTCAAGTTTTCATCGCGCACGACTGCTTCCTTCTTCAGCCTCTCATTCTCCCGTTCTAGCACATGGATGCGTGACTGCCAGTCCGACGGCTGAGGCGACGGCGAGAGCATGGGCGACAAGCGAGGCATGGGCGACGAGCGTGGCGTCGAGACGACCAAAATAGCGGAGGGCGAGATGATGACTGGGGGCGAACTGGATTTGAAGCGAGCAGAGTCGCGGCTAGAAGACTCCTTGGATTTCCGTCCACGTCGCGCACCAAGAAAGTCCTTCAAAGTCTTCATGTTGGACTAGAAAAAGAGCGAAATTGAAAAAAGAGTGATGGTGGTGTAGAGCAAACGAAGCAAGTAGCGTGACTTGCGCGATCATCGTGTGTGGCGCAGAACCGCTTGAGTAGTCGGCTTATCACATCGTTTCATCGTTTCATCGTTTCATCGCTTGAGAATCCAGCACGAAATTTTGAAAATGTTTGTTTGCATGCAGGAGTCACTATTGCTTTGGAATCTACAGGCTACCGAGACTAGTCTGTGCTCGACGGACATGTGGTTATCCTCTGTCGACGCGTCTCCAAGGACACTATGGTACTGTTGAACGCTCCGCCACGCACACTAGCAGAAGTCCAAATCCCCCAACCCCTTCCACAAACTTGCCTAAACCCTTGATGTTAGTTTGGCCCTACATATCTAGAATTACTGCTGAGTACGCAACCAAAAGAGTCACAGTCATATGTATATCCCCAATACATAAAATCTAACTAACGCTCAACTTCATTGTGATCCCGCGTCCACTCTAACGACTTGAACCTGACAGCATACATCGCCTCCCGATGCTTCGTCCTCGCCTCACTCCATTCCGGAAGCACATCCCCCAACTCGGGACGCGCTCTAACCACGTCCTCCTTGAGCCCAATCGCATATTCCTCCTCATACGCCCCAAGCACTCCGTACACGAACAGCGAGGAAGGATTATCCAGCGCCGCCACCCACTCAGCTATCGCCTCCAAGCGATCCCGCTCAAACACAAGTCGCTCTGCCGCCGTTTGCGGGTACGCAATCTCTCCACGCCACGCAAGCGCGAGCCACGTGCTCTGCAGGTCGCCGATGGTGAACGCGGTGTACGACAGCGCGGAGCAGACGAACGCGAGACGGGGGTTGTGCGCATTCAGGATGTAGCGATGCAGCGACGGGATACGGTGCGGCGTAGGTGGTGGAGTCATGAGCGACTGTAGCTCCTTGTTCTCGTTAAGGAGGTGCACGAACTTGGGATATGGGGCGTATCCGGTGCCGATGAACACTATATCGATATCGAATATAATGGTACCATCTTTAAGCGTCGCAATGACCTTGTCATCCTGACCTAGCGCGTATTTAACGACTGGCGCCACGTCCTTAATACGCTCGTCGGGAAGATTAGGGAATCTGGGGAAAGAGGGGCGTCGAATATTGCGGTATACCGGGTCTTGGGCGACGGGCGCTAGTTGGGCAGCAATATCGTTCGATGAATTAGCATTCCCAATAACCAGAGCACGCTGACTGCTAATTTAGATGCTGGGACGTCGTAGATGGCGCGAGCATACCTTTCCCTCGTAACCTTTCGCTCCTCTCCACCATTTCGCGTGAATAGCAAGGTTCCGTGCCTTGAGCTCTTCAAGACCCTCCGTCTCTGGCCAAACCAGATTGTCGTGCCATCCAACGGCAACAACAATCGCGTCCCAGGTCTCTTGGCGAGCTTTCCCACCCGCATTCCAATCATTGAAGCTGACTTTCCATCCAGCGCCATTTGCAAGTTCATCGACAGATGTAATTTCCGTGTTTAGTCTGATATGGCCGCTCTTCAGGTAAGGGTCTGCAAATGCCCGAAGGTAGTCGTAAGTCTCCACAAGCGTAGGGAACGGTTGATGAGGTGTAGACAGCGGCTCGGGAAATGGAAAGTGGGAGAATGAGAGAAACTCTGGCAGAACGTTGCCCACCAGACCAGACTACGCCGGTGAGGGCCATCGGGGCTTCGTGTCGCCTTCCTTGGGGTCGTCCAAGTACCTGGCGACTCCTTTGAGCTTTTCGTTGCGAAAAAGGGCGCGATGGAACTCACCATACACCGCCAACGTCGTCCCGCTCGACGAGCTCAACGCGCTCGAATTGGCCCCGATCAGTGAGATTCCGCAGCGACACGAGCCCAGCGGGTCCGCCGCCGACAACTAGGATGCGCTTCGGGTTCATGGTGGTTCAGGATACAGAGCTTTTGAAGCAAGGAGTGGACAATGATGACGATGATAGACTAGAAGATGTCGCAATTCGCCAAAATCTCACGAAGGTAGCCTGGCTTAGTCGCTATATTCCCAGATCTCGATGCTTTGCGGGATCAAGTCAAGTTGCTTCCTTTCCTTGTTGCAGGGCCATTTGAGGGTAGTCTCCCCTAGGCAGCCTCGACAGTTTGAGGACAAGCTTTAGGCCACTCGTGCGGGTGCCGGGTTCATGTCGTCGTTGTTGTCGAAATATTCTACGTTGGCACAGTTGCTAGCATGGTGGGTGGTGAAAGACAGCCTTTGCATCGTCGAGGATACCTTAGAGAAAAATTGAGTTGCAAAAGGGAAAACAGAAAAGATGTACTTACCATTGCGGTCGCCGGTAGACGATAACATACATCACAGACGCGAATGAACGTAGCCAGGCTTTGATTGCGTCAATGCCATCATTGACTCCTTAGACGATGGTGTTTCGGCGATGGACTAAACGGTCGTGTAGAATGGGACGGAACGACAGCAGAAGTAATAGATGTTGAGAGGCTTGTCCGTGCCAGCGAATGCACCCAGAAAAATGCGACTATCCGTCGTCGTTATACGCAGTGTGTGACGGAGGAAGGAAGCGAAGTCCTCAGCCATGGTGGTATCGGTACAAGGTGCCGCCTGCATACTTTCCTATTTGGGTTAAATTTGGAGGTAACGGGCCGACGGCCTTCGGTCAAAAACATTGCCCACGACCACCATGGAGGCTGAACTGGAGCGACTGCGACGGGAAAACGCGCGCCTCAGGCCTCAGGAAGGACCGGGACGAGATCCTTGCTGGGAGGAATCAATATGTGTCTCAAATCCAAAAGGAACGGACGAGGAATACCGAAATGTCGAATCAATTGCTTGCCCTCGACTCTGAAAATGACGATTTAAAGAGGACCAACCAGGAACTGTCTGAGAAGTTGGAATTAGCTTTGTCTGCACAGGCAAGTTGGACTTGTTTTTCGGAAGTTCATTGATTGCCGATTGAACACTATAGACAATTGTTGACCTGCTATCTTCCAATGAGGTGTACCAACATATTGAACAACAATGCTTAGAGTGATTCCCGAGCTTCGACTCTTCCGTCGGACCGCACTACAGCAGACAGAACTAAACGTATTCCTCGGCTGTCTCTCTCTGCTGAAGTGCCCATTGCCTCCAAGTCCAAGCCCAGGTCATCTCGCATGGAGAGTTCTGTTCAGGTAAGTGGTCCTAGCTAATCCTTGTCTCTTACATATTCCATGCAGGAAATGAAGGTCGAGGCACCGAGCCCCACTTGTGCGGAAGAACAGCCGCCGCTGCCGCAAGAAGGTTATCTGCCGGAATGCAGCGGTCTTGACGAAAGCGACAATGACGATCCTTTCGCTCACGACTTTGAATTATTGCAACGACATCACAAACAAAGCGTATCCCGTCAATTATCTTCTATATCAGAAGATGATGCACTGGATGCACCTCGGACAACCGGAGACTTGAAGAGAAAGCGCAACGATGAGAAGGTAAGCTATAAATAGTTGGCTCAAACTGGGATTGACAACTTTACTGGCGAACAATATCAAGTCCGCCAATACCCCATCCATGGAAGTCATGGATGTTAACGGTAATGATGTTGATGCCGACAAGGACGAGCCCTCTGAAGAGGACATGGTCGTAGACCCGCCGCCTGCCAAACCGACTTTCTCTGAGTCGCCGTCGCCGTCTGTTGACTGGAAGCGAGGCACAAAGACCAGCAGCGAGGACTCTAGCCTCACAACCGCCCAGGACGCCCTGTCGTTGACTCCATCCGACCTACTCCCTGCTCCGCACCAGTCTTCACAGGACACAGGCTCCGACTACAGCACTACGCCTGCTCTCTCGTGCCGTGTCACTCGCGGTCCCGGCTCGTCCGCCGTTTCCGCACCTATATTCAAGCCTCTACCGTGTCGTTCCAAACCAGAACCAGAGCCATCTTTGTCTCAGTCAGGTCGTCCGCGACGTGCACGGATCGCCACCCAAAAGGTGCAGCTTAAATCCGAAGAAAAGGAGGAAGAGGACAGTGAGGGCGAGGGCGACGAGCTCAAGTCGTCACCACTGACCACGAAGAGTTTGAGCCTGGACGATTGGGCCTACCCCGGGCGGAAACCCGCAACTCTCTACCCGTGCTCTGTTCCTGGATGCACCAAGACGTACGCGCGCCGCAGCGACGTCGAGCGACACATCAAATCGTCGAACGCCCACGACAAGTCGAAGCGGTGTAAGCACTGCGGGGCTGACTTCTCATGTGCAGATAGCCGCCGGCGACATGAGCGCAGTAGTAAAGCGTGTGGGAAGCGGAACAGTCGCAATCGAAAAGAGGCGCAGATGGCAGAGGCATCATCAGCGTCGCCTCCGAAAGCTCGCGTACTAAAGTCGTCATGAGGTACCGAACGCAATGTCAACAAAACATTTCTTGTGAGTACACTATCTGATCCCTGCATGTCTCTTGATTTATAGTCGACTTGCAGGGGTTGATAGATCCCATCTTGAAGAAATAATCTTCTTTCGCCGTGTCATACATGTGTATTATTGTACTTTTTCGCTCACATACCTACTTCGTTTTCGAGTTATCGTTTTCCTCGTATCAATGTAGAAGTACAATAGTATCCGTTATGGGGTCTTATGCTATTTATTATCATGCCGAAAAACATTAAGATCATCATGGGGTGCGCCATCAGTCCAGACGTTCAAACGTTCACTGCCTGTAGGACTTGGAGATCACGTCGTTTTGCGCAAGATCAGCGATCCCTGAAATGATGCGTGGCGCAGCCAATTTATCAAGAGTAGACGGCTGTTCATGTAGTGCGTACTGATGAACTGAATGCCGGCATTTACATCTCAACAAACAAGACAGGCGGTTCCAAGGTATGACGGATGTTCACATCTCGGCACGAGATGCGCAATGCGTCAACTATTAGTATGTACGTCTTCTCCAAGCGTATGGTCGCGGGCAAGGCGCGCGACGAACGCTGGCAATATCGAGCCAGTTCAGTTCAGGGGGTTTCCTCGTAATGTGTGTGGGATCCAGCGAAATGAACGCTAATTACTGATGTATGATCTATAGATGCAGACACGGTGGGGCGGACTGATATCGGAAAGCATGACTCCGAATGAGTACGAAGCAGCCTAGAGTTTATGTTAAAAAGCACGTACGGATTTGGTTGGGGAAGTTAATGTCAACTCAAGTCGGCGCGTCGAAGGAGGAGGCGCACCACCTCGCACCACATCAGAGTTCTTCCAGAGCTCACTCTTCAGCAGACACTCGATCAGTCTAGTAAAGCCTCTTCCTTATCGCCGTCGTCCGAGTTAGACTGATCGAGTCTGCGCTCAGTTCGTCAGCCATGATGGTGGTATCGGTACAAGGCGGCGCGATTCACGACATGTGGCATAGTTTCCTATTTGGGTTGAATTCGGAGGTAACGGCCTTTGGTCAAAAACCACGACCACAATGGACGCTGAACTGGAGCGACTGCGACGGGAAAACGCGCGCCTCAGGAAGGAGAGGGACGAGATTCTTACTGGGCGGAATCATTTTCTTTCTGAGATCCAAAAGGAACGGACGCGGAACACGGAAATGTCGAATCAAATCCTTGCTCTCGACTCGGAAAAAAACGATTTGGCGAGGACGAACCAGGAATTGTCGGAGAAACTGGAATTAGCTTTGTCTGCAAAGGCAAGTTGGACTTATTTTTAGGAAGTACAATGATTGCTGATTGAAGACTAAAGACAGTTGCCGACCGGGCTCTGTCCAAGTCCAAGCCCAGGTCATCTCGTGCACGCAAACAAATCATAGTCATCTCAGATGACGAAGAGGAGAATTCTGTTCAGGCAAAGGCTGAGGCAAGTGGACCTTAGCTAATCCGATTCCTTGTCTCTTACAACACATGTATTCCATGCAGGAAATGAAGGTGGAGGCACCGAGCCCCACTCGTGCGGAAGAGCGGCCGCCGCAAGAAGGTCCTCCGCCGGAACGCAGTGTCCTTGAAGAAAGTGACAATGACGATCCTTTCGCTCAGGACTTTGAATTATTGCCACAACAAGATCAGCTATCCGGAGATGATGCAGTCAACGGTAACCGTGTTGATGCCGACATGGACGAGACTGGATCTGAAGCGGCCATGGTCGTAGACCCGCCGCCTACGAACAACGATACCAAACCGACTTTCTCGCCGTCGCCGTCTGTTGACTGGAAGCGAGGCACAAAGACCAGCAATGAAGAATCCGGCCTCATCACGCCCCAGGACGCCCTATCGTCCACTCCATCCGACCTGGAGAAGCATCGACTCCCTGCTCCGCGCCAGTCTTCACGGGACACAGGCTCCGACTACAGCACTACGTCTGCTCTCTCGTGCCGTATCACTCGAGGTCCCGGCTCGTCCTCCGTTTCCGCCAAGCCTCTACCGCGTCGTTCTAAACCAGAACCAGCTAAGCGTACTCGAGGCCAAGAGTCCAGCGAGGACGAAGAGGAAATGGATCCTTCAAAGGATAAGCCATCTGTCGAGAGGACGAAGACGGCTGCTCCTAGGTGCAAGCCTCAACGTGCTACGGGAGTTTCAGATGATTCCGGTCCCGAGCGTCCCGCTGCCCCACCACACAACAAGCTCAGCGAAGGCAACAACGGTGCCTTTGTTCAAAATCCCGCAAATGTGGACGTGGACGTACTCGAAGATGAAGACTTCGACACCATGGACATAGACAAGTCGGTACGAGAAGTATCTCCCGACGAGTCAGACCCCCCTGCCCTACCTAAGCCTACAAAAGACAAAGGCAAAGGTCGCGCCCCAGAACCCACCAAGAAGGACGAGTCGAAAACGGCGAAGTCCAAATCCAAGAAGCTTCCGCGGGACACGGATAGTGAAGGCGAACCCGAACCGACCACTTCTTCCAAGGGCAAAGCTAGAGCCCGACCACCCGCCAAGAAGCAGAAACAGCGAGATGTCTCCCCAGAAGCTTCGGATGCCTCTCAGGTCCGGACCAAGAACCTGTGTCGACCTCTCAAAGCTGGCAACAACAGCTCAGGGGTTCAACGCTGGATTAGTGGTGCTTGTATACCCTGTGAAGACAAGCCGTGCAAGTGTGTCTTCGGGTTTTACAAGGGCATCGATGGGAATCGGCGTTTCTCCTGTGACGAGTGCTTGCAGCGCAAAGTCAAGTGCGTCAAGCACCCATTGGCACAAGGACAACTCGGCTTCTTACCCCCCAGCCAAGACGAGTTCTTGCAAGGACCTCAAGAGTTCTTGGGCTGTGGAGAAGAAGAAGTACCTCGCTCTGGTGCTCATCTTCCTCAGGCCGAGTTTCTGGCTACACCGTCGCGAACAACTCGAATCGCGGGCACGGCTACCATCCTCCAGCTCAGTCAAACCAGGATCCAAGATTTGGAGCAAGGACATAAGAAGATGAAGAAGCACATAAAGCAGTTGGAGCTGTGCTTGAGTGTCTTGGAAGGCGAGAAGGTAGAGAAGGGCAAGAAGAAGTCCAAGAAGGATGATAAGGGCAAAGGCAAGGTCCCAGACCAAGACAATCCATAGATGAATATTTGTACATTAGCTCTTGAGAACTTATACGGACTTACTATATGGACTTTAGAAATTGCGAAGTAGCTTGTCTGAAAATAAAACCAAGTAGCTCCTTGAAAGTTGAAACACAGTTGGCGTGAATAAGCTTGGTTAGGTTAGACAGAACGTGGTTTCTGACTCGGGAACTTTTGTTACAGTGTGTCAAGGTTCCACTTGAACCTGGACAAGACGAACACTTGCCCACGGACCAAGAGGAGGATCTTTCGGGAGAGGAATCCAATGTCCCAGCATGGACTCGACAGACTTCTGGTGCCTCGTTGAATCGTGCCCGGCTTGACGAGTTGGAACAAAAGGTGGAGGAACAGCGGAAAGTGATCAAGAAATTGATCAAGAAGGGGAAGAAGCATGCACGGGATGCGGAACAACTTTCTGGGTCCCCGTCGAAGAAGTCGAAGAAGAACAAGGACAAGTACTAGCCCATTGTATACTATTGTGGACTTTAGTTATTGTCCATGTTACCGAGAGTGACGGAATATTGGACGTATTTGGCGCAGCCCAGAATTCAAAAGTACTTAAGCACGATGATCGATGATGGTGACTCTGAGAGTCAATAAAAATTCTGATTCCGACCCGCGACAAGTGAAGTCAACACGTGATCGTGATCATGCCAAATTAGCGAGGGTTAGGGATGATAGATAGCTCCGACCGCTCCTCTATCTTGAATGTCAACTCAAGTCGGCGCGTCGAAGGAGTAGGCACACCACGTCAGAGTTCTCGTCTCTCTTGGAGCGTCATGTGACCCCCGACTCAAATTCAGCCGAAACCCCACCCCGCCTTCCATCCTTTCTCCTCCAACTCCCCACGGCCCACCTTCTCCAAAAAGCTCCTCATTTGTATCTCATACGGAGCAAAACGTGTATTGAATTCATCCGCAGATGTCGGGAGAGCAGAAGAAGAAGGCATAGGAGATGGAGACACAGGCGACAACGGAAGCCACTCTTCGGACGCGACTGTCGATTGCGGAGGGGCAGCATCCACTCTATCCATGCCTTCCCCAATAGCTCGCAGTAGTCGTATGCGATGGGTAGGCTTCTTCTTTCTCTTCGGAGATGATGGTACATCCGGCACGATAGACGTCGTGTCCAACCCCGCCGACGCGCTTTCCTCCTCCAACTTGATCTCTGGACTCGTCGTTCTCGGCGTCAGCAGCCTCCCTATGCCTTCCTTCTCCCTCTTCCGCGCGATCCAATCGTGTACGAGCGTGACTGGGACCTTGAGCGTCCGCGCCCACACATCGACGAGCTCATCCGGCGGATGAGGATTCTCGTCAAAGAAAAGAGCAAAATCCGCTTCAGAATGGCGCGTAGAATTAACGATAAAGGAGTTCCCGGTGCCAGCCTTTAGCTTGAGCTTGGACCTATGCTTCTCAAACCATCTCGTCAACTTTGTGACAGTATATTGCGC